>JAFBJT010109995.1:26789-39909 GCA_016785325.1 Chascanopsetta lugubris | reverse complement strand
CTGCGGGGAGAAAAAATAAATAAAAAAAAATATAGTAATAATAATTTAAAAAAAAGGTTGGCCCGTTGGTTTGACTCTGGGCCACAGCGACTCTCTCACAGTCACAGCAGCAGCTCGATTAAACACCGGATGTGTAATTAAATCTGCCTGAATCCACCTTTATTTTTATTTTTTTTCTTTGTTCCTAATGAGGAACCTCCGGTGAACGAGCTGCTGAGGGAAAACAGCGCCGATCCTCCGTTTACTATCGGCCTGTTTTCTACGGTTTGCACCTTTAATTTGTTGTGTCGCTGCAGTGACTCCCCATGTGTTGAGGCTCATTCACAGAAGCTGGAGGCAAAGAGCCCTCAGTGTTTTTGGGGGGAGTATGGCTGTGCTGTGTTTACGTTCTGGAGCTGGACATAGTGTTGTTTAGAGTTAAAGGTGCAGTGCGTAAGATTCCTCGTGGAATCGATCCACTGGTATTAACTTTTAAAGGTATTCTGAGTTGTCTCGTACGATATTCAAGAATCATTATTTTCACGACTCTAGAAGGATCCGACTATTTACATCAGGAGCTGGTCCTCTTTCTGGAGGCGGCCATTTTGGAGTGACATGGTGGATACTCAACAGCAGCACGTCCCACGACCTGTAGATGTCACTTCATTCTACACACTGGACCTTTTTGAAAGAGGATGATGACTGATGTTTGGAATTCACCTGAGCTGATAATGATACTGGGCCAGATCAAAGACTTTAAAGGCTTATGCTTTGACTTGGTGGTCAGTGTGTGCTGTCCTGGAGCAGAGGGTTATTAGTTCAATCCCAGTTATCCCATTTAAACAGGGTATTAAACCCCAAATTGTTCCCTGTGCTGTTCTTGTAATGGAAATTGTGCTCCTGTGTGTGTGTGTGTGTGTGTGTGTGTGTGTGTGTGTGTGTGTGTGTGTGTGTGTGTGTGGCCACCATGAAGAGGTGGAGTAGCTCTATTTATGGGAAATGGCGCCTCGGAGCAAGGCATTAATCAGCAGGTGGCTCCAGCAGCAGCTTCAGCAGATGTTTTATCGCGGCTGCCTCCGGATTCCATGCGGAGCGCATGTGTCCGTCAAGCATCCTAATGACCGCCCGCGCGCTCTGGGATGCGACCCCTACCCTTCCGACCCCCTGCCCCGGCTGTGCTCGCCCAGCACGCCGCAGACTCGCCCGCCACGTGACCTGCAGGCCGCGCGCCGGGCAGCCCGCCGCCTCCCCTCACCCCTGACTGAACGTCGGAGCTGCTGCTCTTCATCCTCTGCCAACTTTGATCCATGGGGCATCTTTTATCTTTGGGTGGTGCTATTAAAGGTGCAGTGCGTAGGATTTGCTGGCCTCTACCCCTCCGAAGATGCAGGAGAAGCTGTGGTCGACTTCAGCTGCCATTGGAACCAAAGAGATGTTTAGTACGTCCACTGTTACTACTGTTAAAAAAAAAACAAAAAAAAAAACATGGCGGCCTCCGTAGAGAGGAGCCGCTCCCCATTTAAATATACATTAATGGGTCATTGGAAATAAAACATTTAAGGGATTATAGAGTCGTGAAAATGAATATTTTTTTTAGAAGTGACAAAACATCTCACACACTGCACCTTTAATGTATATTTACATAAAGAGCGGGACCTCTCTATGGAGGCGGCCATGTTTTTACAGCAGCCCAGAGTGGACGCACTAAACATCCTCTGAGTTTCAATAACAACCACAGGTTGTCCTGCGTGTTCAGGAGGGTGAGGGTGAGGGGATGGATACAACAACCTGCAGCCTCACCTCCAGAGGTCACCACATCTTACACACTGCACCTTTAAAGAGCACAGGACTTGTGTTTATGCAGCTTCTCTCTTCCTGTTTAAAGTCTCGGCGGCGGCGGCGGTGGCGTCTCCACCGGCGCGTCTTTAATTTGAGTGGCTCTGATAATGTGCTCTGGGTAAATCCCCCCCCCCCTCCCCCAGCTTTCAGTGAGCAGCCCCCCCCCCCCCCCCCTGTAGGCTGTAGTCTGCCTCAACATTCATCGTGTGGACTTTTCATACACTGTAAATAAAGTGTATTCACACCTCGGGCTCGTACGGCTGAAGCGGCAGCACTTCTATGTAAATATGCCTTTGAACGTCTCCCGGCACGAGCGCAGCAGGGGGGGGCGGGGGGGCGGGGGGCTCTGACTGAGGGATGCGCTCCGCAGCAGAGGGGCTGCACGTATCCATCTCCTCCTTTTTGATGATGGTGGAAGACGACGGCCTGCGCTGCTCTGTAACCATCCAGGACGCTGGCGTATTTTTCGAAAAGCAGCAGGAAAACATCACAGAGCCGTGGTGCGACATGTTCAAAACAACAACAACAACAATAACAGGGATGTGCAGGTTAAAGATGTCATTAAGGAGGATGAGAGGGAGAGAGAGAGAGACCCTCGGGGGTCCGCACCGGGCTGATTTATGTGTATTGTTTTTATTTCTGGATTAATTTTTTTGGAGGGGTTCCGGGAGCACGTGTCCCGCTCGTTGCTGACTGGCTGCAGGGGCTTCCTCCATTATGCATCAGGGACGTCAGGGTTCGTCACAAAAGACGATTTATTTTATTTTATTTTATTTGTTTTTATTTTTTTTAAAAATCGTCTGGTTTCACGGAGTCGATGGCGGCACAGCAGGTCAGAAGGAGGTGCCAGGTTCCGACTCGGAAAGTGTTTCAATGCACTTAATGTTAATGATCCAATCAAATGTACAGTAGCTGAACTAGTGCAAAATTCAACGTCTCAGCAAACTGCTCACTGTGGGACTTTTGCCCGTTTTTCTTTCGATGACCTCGGCAACTATTTTCTGAATGAGTCGGCTTTTTTTTTAATGCCTGAATAGAGTTGAGTTTAAGGAGCATTTGATGACTTTCTAAAAAAAAAATGTTTATAGCACCACCTGTGGCAGTAAAGTGAACTGGAGTTAGTATTTTAGTGCGCACTCTTGTAGCCCCAGCCAAGTGGACAAAAGAGCGCCACAGCACCTCCTGTGTCCGAGGGGTGCAATTACATCACGTCTCTAAACAATAAGTCATGGACACATCGACAGACAATCATAACAGAAGCGGCTTCACTGAAATGAGTGAGTTAAAGGATCATTTGAAATCTCTCTGAAAATTGTTGTTTGCAGCACCACTGGTGGTAACAAAGTGAAATGCAGGGTGAATTTCATCGACTTTTTCACTCGATGGTGAAAAGCGATTAAAAAAAATATCCAGTTTTACCATAAATGCACCTTCAAAGCTCCTGCACAATAAAGGGTTATTGCACCAGTTTTTGACCCATTTTGCTCCATCGAGGGAACCTTCCTCATTTCTAACCAACTATAAATAACTAATGCAAATGCATCAAAACCCCTTTTTATTTATTTCCCTTTCTCCACTCTTTGCACTGTCTATAGACACATTAGCGATGAAGTTGCGGTTTTATGCAAAGGCCCAAACGATCCTTTGTTTGGCTCTGCCAAATTTTCATTGATACGATTGGGCAGCAAACGAAATCTGCTTTATTGGTGTAACGCTTCACTGCCGGAGACATCGGCCTGGCTTCAGGATGAAAGATCCTGTCGTGGTCTTTGCTGACCTCTGCGCTCCCATTAAAGCTGCACACGTCCAAACCCAACCCTTTGGCACGTCGCTCTTTCAGAGTTTGGGTTGAGTGAAGGAAAAAGTTTAGATGTCATGTTGCAGCCTCTACGGTCGACTGCTCATGACCTGGAAAAATCGAGGTGTACGTCGTTTCAAAGAGCCGTGTGTAGAGAGATAAGATATTCACTTCATCTCCTCAGCCAACAAAAAAAAAGTACAATATCCCACAAATGAGTTATTTACAATTACGACATTCTGTGTATAAGACGCCCCCCCCCCCTCCCGATTTCCACACTTCTTTAGGTGATAATCTCGGTATAAAGGCAAACAATAGAGGAACCATCAAAATGATAAACGACGCACTGTCGACCGGAAGCGCAGCCCCTTTGTCCGTCATCACGTCCCAGAGGGAAGCCGAGATCTGGCAGGTGAGATAACGGATGGACAACGGTAAGTCGTCCTTCAAAGAGTTGACTCCTCCCCAGTTTGGGCGAGTCACGGGCTTCGGCGCTTGAAGGTCCGACGGCGCTGACGTTGATCCAGGGAAAAACCTGCTGGAATCCGCCGTAAAGATCTCATCAGTCGCTTTACGGTCACGTCCAAAGCGCCTCAACTTCCCGGTGTCTGCGTTCAACACACTCTCGGAGCTTGTCGGAGGTCAACTCGCACCGTCTCCCTCCATTGCCGTCTCTGGAGCAATACCGGGGGACGTGTTGCCACACAAATGTCACTGGCATGCAGCTGCCTTCGCGTCCCGAATACTTGAGAAATGCTTTATTGGTGTAACCACTAGGGGGCAGTCCGTACAATTTTTGCTTCTCTCAGAGGAGATCCACCTGTACCTTTTATTTAGAAATACAAAAATAATTTTATGTCTCATCATCAGTCTGTTCCATTGCGCTGCTCATCACATGTAAATACACACACACACACACACACACGCAGGCATCATTTTCCATTGTGGGGCCACAGAACATGGAATCAAACAGATTTCTCAGTTTGCCTCATTCTGTCGTCTGACACTGATTTTCACAAAGGCTGAAAAGATGAAAGGGAAAGTTTGGTTAAGCCCATAAGCCTCGGATGAAAGACAAGTGGAGGAGAAGAAGAAGAAGAGGAATTGTACCACCACTGTCGAGCTCCTGGAAATGAACCCCCCTCACCACCCCCCCCCCCCCCCCCCCCCCCCCCCACCCCCCACCCATCTCCCACCCACCGCAAAGATAAACAATACATGATAAATCTCTGTTTACTGCAGAGATTCATGAGATCGATGTTTCTGTGGCTCGGTGAGAAATGAGGTTTGGCTGCGCGGCCGTAAAACAGACTGTGAACAGGCTTTATAGCTTCCAGGCTGCGCGGTGACACGTGAGCAACACATTACTCTGTCAGCTCGCTGCTCGACGGATCCAGGTTCAGAGGATCAAACGCTACTGAAACAAACCGGGAGTAAGGCAGTCTATATATATATATATATCTTATATATAAAGTCAGCCCGAAGAAAATGTAGTGTGTGTGTGTTTGTGTGTGTGTGTGTGTGTGTGTGTAAATTCAGTACAGGCCATTTGGACAATCATTCTGCTCATTAGGACGTTTCATTTTTGCACTAAAGTAGATATTGAATGTTATATTGTGTCACCGGAATTCTCGTATAACTAAATTGCTCCTCGTATAAAATATTCTGCATTTGAATTCAGAAAATATTCAGTGAAAATACTTTGTGTTTTCATATTTCAGGCATTTATTTAAATGTATGGCAAAAAGAAATATATAAATCATTTGGACGATAGTTTCCCATATTATGATATTGCTTATATTGATTTATTAAAGTAGATTGTGAAGGTTTATGGTCGTTTTTGTGTCAAATTGTCCCTGGGGCCTAAAATTGGACCTCAGGTGAAATATACTGTATTTAAGTAACAATAGTCGCCATCGCTGAAGAGCAAAAACGTAAAGCTACGAAATAAGAAGAATGGATTTGCTTCATTCCAGGTCTTTGTGCTGAACTGCTCCTCTGAGTTCTGAGTCCACTCTGCTCTGTGATAAACGGGAAACTTCTTTGGTATTCCGCGCCGCCGCCAGAGATCCCATTTCACGCCACGGCTTTATTGCCAGTAGACAAGTCCAATCACTCACCCCCCCCCACCCGCCCCCCCCATCCCCACCCCCACCCTCACCCCACCCCCGTAATCGTGAGGCCGGGTTTTCGATGCCTGAATGTAAAAAATGAACCGACCTGGCGCCCTGCCACACACACACACACACACACACACACACACACACACACACACACACACACACAGGTCCTCGATAAGCCTGTGGAAGGACATGCTTTGTTTTGCCTGTCAGCGCCGATGTATTCTTTGATTCCTGTCGTTCGTGGCAACGTGGAATCCGCCGTCCTCCAGGCGTCGGCGGCCCGGCAGATATCGAAATGTTTCCGCCGCCTTCATAACTTCCTTGTTTCCCATGGCGGAGGCGTTCTAACGGCCCGGTCCAACTTCCTCTGCCCCTCGGAGGAAGAACCGGGGCCCACGATTCCTCGAGAGGAGGCAGGGATTCAATTTGTGAGACACATTGCGCAGAGGGAAGGTGTCAAGGTGCCAGATCGACGCGTCGGCGAAAGGAGACGGCGGTGAATGATTTTAATGGCGGAGGCAGACGAAGAAAACCCGGAGACTTCCCTCTGCTCCGAGTCATGGAGCTGCCGAGTTGTGAGGCAGACGAGTCTGGAAATGTCACATTTACACCGGGAGACTCTGGCAGCTCTATTTGTCACAGCTCTGTAGCGCTGTTACCCATTGGATGGCCCCGCATTCACTTTGAATAAGGGGGTGAAGCTTGTTGGGGGGGGGGTGGAGCTTGTTGGGGGGGGGCGGTTCCCTCTGTAATTGCGCTGTAGCTCCATTGATTTCCTTTGCTCGTGTGTGGATGTTCAGAAAACTAGCATCCGACCTGATAATGTTCATGCAAATACTGGTGCAGATTTAGCATCGAATGAACAGCTAGCGTAGTGCATGAGCGCAAGCTAGCGTAGTGCATGAGCGCAAGCTAGCTCAGTTGCTATGCCCGCGCGAGCTCTAAGTGTCGCGCGTGCTCACCATCAAACTGTCGAGCGTTGTGTTCCTCTGAGTTTGTTTGTTTATATGTAGCGATGGACGATATGACATTCTCTTGATCGCCCTCTAGTGGAGGACGGCAGTATTTATAATCGGGGCCTCTTCCATGTTAGCAGATGGGACATGGATCAGAGTTCAAATGCACAAGATCGATTCTTAAATACATGAATTCATTGATTTTCTTATTTATTATCTGTACGACGTATTTGGCTCATAATGCTGTATTATGATTTTTTTTTTTGGTCCTAATTCATGCAAATGATAAATTGGCTATTTATAGCTCTGTAGAGTCTATGAGGCATTTAACGACCCCGTTAATGATGCTGACATCCGGCCAACTACATTATTTCAAGAAAATAAAAATATAAAACAGATTTATTTAAAAAAATTCAAATGTTTTACAGCTTGGGAGCCGGGCCAGTCTGTGCAGCACATACACCCCATAATAAGATGCTACTGTTCTGACCAGATGATACTTTCACAACCGCCGCAAATTACCATAATCTGACATTTCCCAGCGACAAATTACAGCTGGTGGAAAACCAACTCTGCTTGTTAAGACACCATTAATCATGTAGACTGTAATTACAGCCGGGGCTCTTTAAAGGTGGAGTCCGTCATTTTGGAGAAGCTAACGAGAGCAGACGATACATCCCGCCCTCTCCCATCAGGCCTCAGGTATAAGCTCCGCCCCCACAACAACACACAAGGCAATTTCTTGCCTTTTTATTTATTTATTTTTTTTTAAACATATAGAAGATTAAAAGTTTTTTTCAAGTGATAAAATGACTTTAAGGAACTGATCCGTCTGATACTGATACTAACCCTAATCACCATTATCATCTATCTACCGCTCTCAGGTTATCGTACCTCCGATGTCCCGATGCGAATTCTTATTTGAACGTTACTTCCTGTTTTGTCTTTCAATGTATTCCAGCTCCTTCCTGTTGGCGCTTTATTTGAGTTCTGCTGTTACTTCCTCTCCAGCTGCACCTCAGTGAAACCACACGGAGCTTATATTTCTCTGTGTACATGAGCTCTACTCATTCAACATGGCGGAATCTATAATCATTCTCATGCAGCCATTATGCAGCTCGACTCTCTGACTGTACAGTATCCTCGGAAATGTCCCCCCCCCCCCACTTCACCATTTTACATACTCTCTGCAACATGTTCATTGCGTCTCAAATGCTGTTTCCGAGGAGATGAGGTGCGCGATAGATTTGTTAGCGCCGGTAAAATCGTAGCCGCAGTTTGAACCCTGGAGCTGTAATTACATTCCAAAGCTCGGTGTTTTCTCCTGGAAGGGTAAGAGCCACTAAACAATGACAAATGTGCTCGTAGGAATTATCATAGCGCCTCCTCATTCACCAGGGTTTGAACTGTGCATAGCGATGAGGACGGGCTGAATAGGTGATGAAACATGGAGGTCACAGTGGGGGAGTGGACGTCCTCCTGATGGTCCGCATCCGTTACCGGGACGGCGCATATTGTTTGTGTTGACCCGATCCGTTGTTTTGCTGCAGGGTTTTTCTGTTGAATGGGATAAAGAGTCAAAAATGTCATTTGATCAATTCCGACCACTTAAAATATTCTTGGATAACGGTCTCTCCAACCACTTGCAAATAGAGTGTAGATTGATTTATGGCGTTTTGAACCTGGGGTGACTGAGCCTCGCTCCTTGGCTGGGATTGACGGATGAGCCTGATACGGAAGTGGGAAAAAAATGTGCAATTCAAAGGGTGGCCACTAGAGGCTGGCTCCAAAAGAGAGTCAGTCGCCTCAGACTACCGTGTTAAAAAGGTTTGAGGTGAATAAACATGTGTGAACCCTGGTCCACGCTACAGTTTTAGTCTGTCAGTCACATTTTTTTCTAGCTCACTCATTTTTATTCTATCAAGGTTTGAAATTGTGCATAATTAAGGGGCGTGGCCTCTTCAGTGACTCCTGGGCCGACCTGGCACTTTCTGTGGATGGCGCGACGGCACCGTGGGCCCACCCCCGGGCATCTGTCTGTGCTCCGCCTCTTTGCCCGTTTTTGGATGAACCAGGAAGTGGGAGGAGTTACGCTTCGACAAGATGCCACCGAGTGACCCACCCACTATTGGCCTCATGAGCACTTTGTAGAAACCTGTGGGTGACGTCCAGGTTTATATAGAGCCTATGGTCGCGATGAATCCCATTAGCGTACATTGGCAAGTGCTCTATAAATAGAATTTATCCCTATAGTGCTCTATGCTGTGCCTTTAAACAGACCAGACTAATCAACAACATTAGTTGCCAACAATTTAAAATAAATAAATAAATAAATAAAATAAAATATCGTATTGCCATTACAGCCCTAAATGTCAGTAGGTGCTGGACTAATAGTGATTTGGCCTCAGGTCCCGATTGTCCCCCTTCATTACAAGAGGAGGCCTGAGGTCCAAACTCACAAGGAGTGTGGGACTGCCCTTCTCTGACTCCAGGGTCTGGGTTTACTGCCGGGGGTCCACCCACTCCTCCCTGAGAGCTGAGCTCTGTCCGCTGAGGCACAATCTCTTCAGTGAAATCCTTCGCAGCTTCAGACAAAGAGGCGGTTGCTCCGGGGACGGATGGGACGGACGGACGGTCGGGACGGAGGATGGACGAGTGCGGGACGGTGGAAAGGTCAGGAGGCAGGAATGAGTTTACTGATAAGAGTCATCATGCGCCGGGGGGGCTGACAGGGGGCCCCTTTACTCCCCCCATTACTCATGCAGCATGAGGACCTTGGTTCTGCCGCCTCGGTAATTAGATGGTGTGATGACGACCTCTGACTCAACACGCATTCACACCAAGGAAATTCAAGGGACAGCCCCCCCCCCCCCATTGTCCCATTCCAGGGGCAGCCTCCGGTGCAGACGGATGAAGCACAATAGGAAGTCAAAAGACTTGCAGTTCATCAGGTGGCCACTGGGGGCTGAGTCCAAACGGGAGCAAATCCCCATAGACTCCCATGTCAAAATGGTCCACGTCAGAGGTGAATGTTTTAACGTGCAGTGTGCAAGATTTTGGTCATTTTTGTCAAGATGGCCGACGGGGGACTCCGCCCACAATTTGCCTCAAAACGACTTCGCTGACACCAACGGGTGACGCCATCTTTATTGAAAGTCTCTGCTCCCAGTGTTGTTCATAGCAACATTAGGTACTTCACATGTCGTCTGCCAATCCTGCACGGGATTGTTTTTGTTTTTTTTGTAGTTATTGTGAATGGATCGTTTTTCATCGCACCGACAGATGAGGCCAATTCGTGTCAGAGCTGCAGGATCAAAGTTTCCTCGGCTGTATGTTTTTTCGGGGGGAGGCTTCGCCATCAACAGCTCATGCATTTTCCACGTGCCAGAGAAGCTCGACAGGGAAATCAGCGAGTTGGAGTCGGCCGCCGCCGAGCAGTTATCATTTTGGGCGAGGAGGCGCTGGTTTCACAGCCAACACGATGTGCAGCCTCAACTTTTTGGAATCCAGTGATTTTGCTTGTTAACTCTGCAAGTCCATTTTTATTCCGAAGGTGGTTTGGAACAATTTCGAGGAGAATTCAAAAGCAGCAGCAGCAGCAGCAGCAGCAGCAGCAGCAGCAGCAGGAGGAGGAGGAGGAGGAGGACGAAGAAATGAGAATGTTTTCATGAAATATATTCCTCATTGGAGGCTTAAGAGAAAACCATTCAGTCTGTACGAAAATAGGTTTTAAAGGTGCAGTGCGTCAGATCTGGTGACATCTCGTTATGAAGTTGCGACTGTAAACGACAATGGATAGGAACAAACATAAACGGAGCCTTGAACCTGCACTTTCTCTCCACTAGGGCAAAAATCATCCACTGTCCACTGAAGTAAATGGTGAACGCCGACATTTTCACTTCATTTAAGATGCGTTCTGTAGGTTTTTATGGCATTTTTTTCAAATTCTATTCTCAGATTTTCCACCTGAAATACATTTTTGATGATCAATTATATTTTATTGAATACAATGTAATTTACTGAATAATATTCACTTGAATGTAGGAGCTGTTATTTCCATAAGGTTTTTAAATCAAGCGGGTCCTCTGGACAGAGGCGGCCATGTTTCACCATGTTTTCAGCGAGCCCAGAATAATAACAAGCTAAATGCTCTTTGACCCAAGATGTCAAACTAATATTCCGCGCTGTACCTTTTGAGTACAAGGGCCTGATTCTACGATTGGCTACAGCTGTAATTGAAGCCAATTTCAGATGCCATCCCTCAGATCTTTGCATTCTTGTGTTCTGTGGTGTTTTTATGGTCCATTTCAAGACTCCTCCAGATTCAGCAGCACTCGTAGCAAGTACACGATGTCACCGTATTTAATTTTTCAAGCCCGGGTTCGAGGGGAAATGCCCCGAGAAGGGATATTTGATGCGGGAGGGTGCATCTGCAACGCCGTGATTAATGGACAGACTTGAAAAAAAGAGGCCGGGTGGTGAAAAGCTGAGGACTCCGCCTCCTCCTCCTCTTCTCTTTATGTAAAACCTCCGCCTGTCAGATGTAATAAAAAGGACCAGGATGGCGGCTCCGCTCCCACATCCAGGCCAGCGACGGAGCAGACCGGCGATACAGCGAGGTGATGACGTAAAAGGGGAGAGATAGGAATCTTCAACATTGGGTGGGTGAGTGGGGAGGGGGGTGGAGGGGGGGTGGGGGTGAGGGTGGGGGTGAGGGGGGCGGGGGAGTGCTGGACCTCCATGCATCGCTTGCAAGCCTGCAGGAGACATGAGTCAGAGCTCGTGACGACGATGACCTGTTTGCTCTCATGCTTCTTCATCCCCACAAACATCTGTCCAGTTTTCACTTTCCCTCCCGTTTCCGCATCAGTGTTACGGAGTGAACTTCCTCTGACCTCCAACTCCGACTCTCTCTGTTGCCCATTTTAAGAAAGTGGGAACCGAGTCATGTTTAGTTTTCAGATGTCTCCGTTTAATATCTGAACCGTCGGCGAGGAGAGTACCACAAAATAACATCAATATCCCCGAACCTCACACCAGCAGGTCCGTTGCACCTGTGTCTGAATGCATCGGTTCCCTTCAACTTTCCCTTCGGCCTATTTTCTCTCCCACCGTCCTTTTGAAATCGCAAAGTGCAAAAGGTAACGGCGCTGAGTTGATGAGACGCAGCCGTTGGAGCTTCAGCCAGGTGCCCTCCTCCGCTCTGCCTCACAGAGGAGGAAGTGGAGCGCTAATCCACCGAGGCAAGGCAGGAGAAACGGCAGCAGTGTTCCAAACACAAAGAGCGGGAAAGAGAGGAAATGGCCTTTGAGATTTTGAATTTTGAATGTTTTTTTTGTGTTTTTTCATTTTGGGTTTTATCTAAAGTCGGATTTTGAAAGGAGTCTTCTTCGATGTCTGCATCACGGCATCAACAGCGTTCTGCGTTCAGCTCTGTACGCGTACATCCATTGATTTCTGTGTTGACCTTAAGGTCCCACGGGTGCAGATTCAACACGAGGGAGTGGGCGGAGCCTCTGATGTAGTGTTTGCTTGCTTTGATGTGACTTTCTGTGGTTCCATACTGAAATGGGAGATTTAGACTCATCGTTGATGAGAAATGTTTCAAACAGAAGAAGTTGTTGTGGTTGTGAGCCCCTGTCAAGAGTAAACATACCCAAAGTTGCCCCTTTTTGCCCCAGAGCCAGTTCATACTGCCACACCACCTCTAGAGTTGGCGGTCTATGCCTTTTTTTTTTTTTTTTTGCCTGATCTGGGTCACAGCCGTAGACCGTGTGTACAGATGGATACAGCATCAATGACGTCACCCATAGGTTTCTGTGGAGGGCTCGTAGTGGGCGGTTCACTCGTCTCCACCTTCCCGATGCCTAACTCCTCCTACTTCCTGGTTCATCCAAAAATGGGCAAAGAGGCGGAGCAGAGGTGGGGTTGAAACGTGACCGAAAGTCTAGTTTGTACCAGGCTGTAACCGTGTTTAGTCAAACTCTATTGTTGATCATTGTAACATTAGAGTCTATGGGTATCGACTCCCTTTTGTATTCAGCCTCAAGTGGCCACCCGGTGAACTGCACGTTTTTCTGTGCCAAACCCCGAGGTTATGACATTTGATATTTGTAAATGAATCCATTCCAGTGGTAGTTTCTGTCGTCCTTCCTCTTTAAAAACTGTCTACCTATGACCTCGGTCACACTATCGTCACACACACACACACACACACACACACACACACACACACACACACACACACACACACACACACACACACACACACACACACACACACACACACACTCTGTCACCCCCGGGCCGAGCCAGCGCCTCTGTGAAATATTGGCGGCCCACGCAACACTGCCTCCCTGCTCCCCAGAGAGAGAGAGAGAGAGAGAGAGAGAGAGAGAGAGAGAGAGAGAGAGAGAGAGAGAGAG
>JAFBJT010109995.1:12547-22909 GCA_016785325.1 Chascanopsetta lugubris | reverse complement strand
GCTCCCTCACTCAGTCGTCTGACTGGATCAACACTAACTGCCTGTGAGTCCTTTGATCTGTGGAGGAACGGTCTCAGATCAAAGGAGTCGGAACAAACCTCGCACCTGTTCACTGACGTAGCTGAAGCCTCGATCCTCCCTGACGCACTCGAAGGTCTCTCCCAGCACCGGGTTGAAGGGTTTGTAACGGCTCCTGAACGTCGCCGTGGAATAACCGGAGATGGCGAAGGCAGCGATGTAAACCTGTAAACACAGAGCAGGGGGGGGCGAGGACACCCGGTGGTCAGGTTCCAAACTGCAGCTGAAAACCGCTCCAATTCTCAGAGAGTCGGCCTGCGGCTGCCGTTCAAACTCCGCGGCCGTCGACTCTGTCCATTCTGGGCGACGGTGGAAAACGTGGGCACGTAAGCGCGGCGCCCTCTGGTGGCGGTGTGAAGGACTCACCATCCTCTGGTAGGGGTCGGGGGTGTCGTTGGCGGTGTCCAGCAGCTCGCTGTACTCCAGCTCCTCACACAGACGCTGCAGCAGGTTCACCGGCTCGTTCAGAGCCGCCGGCATCGACACGCGGGCCAGGTCCTTACCTGTCGTCAATACCATCATCATTATCAATATCATGATCGTTACCACTCTGATCACTGGTGCAGGGCTCTTGCCGATGTTGTTGTAGAGGATCTGCATCAGGCCCACGTGGCTGTTGTCGGGACAGTGCGCGGCGAGCGCGGTCCGGCGCCCGGTGCTCTTCGGAACCACGTTGCTGGGAGTTCTGGAGACGCTGGTGCGGTACTTCCTGGTGGCCGACGCTGTGAGTTTGGCAGTTAAAGGGGCAGTGTGTGAGATGTGGTGACCTCTAGAGGCGGCGTGGCATGTTGTGTCCGTCACCTCACCCTCACTCCTCTGAACATGAGCAGAACCTGTGGTCGACTTTTGAAACTCTAAAAGATGTTTAGTGCGTCCACTTTTACTACTGTGAAAACATGGCCGCCCCCGTGGAGAGGAGCCACTCCTCATGTAAATACACATTAAAGGGCTCATTTAAGGAGAATTTAGAGAAAAATAAAACATTGATGTCATTAGAAATGTGTGAAAATGTCAGTGTGTGATTGTTTTGGAATATTTTCAGAAGTGACAAAAATGGCCGAAATCTTTAAGTGTTGTTGTTGTTGTTGTTGTTGTTGTTGTTACCCACCGTGTCCTTCCTCCGGCTCGGAGTTGCTGGTGCTGCCGTCGCTCAGCCCCGACTCCTCCGACACCTCGGAGGAGCTTCCACACATGATGTCATCGCTGGCGTCAAAGTATTCGGCGGCGGAGTCGGCCACTGACGGAGCTCTGTGGGCGGAGCTTCGCCCTGCTGCTGACTGCAGAGGAGGAGAGAGAGAGAGAGAGAGAGAGGGGGAGAGAGAGAGAGGGAGAGAGGGAGGACTGAGGGAGTAGCACGTTTGTTTCCATGAGGGAGGATCCAGAGAACGGGTCTGACCTCAGCGGACATGTTGTTACACTCCAGGACTTCCTGTAGCTTCTGTCTCTCCTGGGACAGAGTCTCGTGGACGGACGTCAGAGAGGCCAGAACTGAGGGTGAGGGAGAGAGAGAGAGAGAGAGAGAGAGAGAGAGACGAGTGTTTACAGCGGAACGCACCTTTAACTGCAGAGGAGTCAGTCCTTTTTAAGCCGTCCTAAAACCTTTGCACAGTTTTGTACAGTTCTGTATATTTTATTTGATTCATTTTAATTTAATTCAATTTAATTTTAAAAAATTTATTACATTTTATATATTCTAAATTAAATATATTCTTATATTCTAATTAAATGAAATATTCTATTTCATTTAATTTAAAAAAATTTTTTTTTATTTAATTTGAATTCATTATATTCTATTAGATTTTGTTTGATTTGATCTCATTTGACTTTATATCATCTGATTTCATTCTTTTCATCGGGTTGATTTGTTTCGGTCTGGACTTCGGTCTCTGACGCTCGGACCTCGGACGGACGTGGCGCAGATTTCCTGCTGGAGCTTCTTCCCCTCGGGCGAAGCGGCGGCGGCGGGCGGAGACAGCTGAGAGGAGACGTAGTCGGGGATGGACGGGACTGAGGCGCCGAGGTGGGAGGAGCTACCCAGGTGACTGGAGGAGAGCTGGGGACGGAGGAGGCGGAGTCAGTTCAATAACAGTCGCTGGTTTAAAGTGAGTCAATATAGAATATTTTGGATGTTTGGGGGAAAAAGAAAAAAAAAGGGGCGGAGGGGAAAGCTGAGGAGGCGGAGCTTATGGATGACCACTCAGTCAGAAGATGACAAGGAACGAGTTCCCTCACCCAGAGAGAAACTCATGTAGTCACTGATTTACAACATTATACAAGTAGCTACTTATGAGGGAAAGTTAAACATGTGGCCCCGCCCCCTAAAGTGGAACTTTAAATGCAGCTGTATGTTTGAAAAGGAAACTTGACAGAAAACATGATCCACATTGTTCAACTCACCGATTTTGAAATCCCACGAATCGGCTTTGGACGACAGGAAGTTCACAAACGACAACATTTGAATTCATGAATTGTCAGATTGAGCGTAAAGCAAGCGAAAGCAGACTCACCCTCCCCAGCGCCTCCACCCGGGACAGCGTGCGCGAGTGACCCCACATCTTCCCCGACTTCGGCTTCTTCGGCTTCTCCAGCGACAGATTCTGAGAAAAGAAAGATTTTTTTTAAAGAAGGTTCCATCTCATTTCCTCCGGTGTGTGAAGGTGAAAGCGGCGGCGGCGGCGTGAACCTGGATACTGATGATTCTCTGCAGGTCCCCGTTGCTGAAGGCTCCGCCCACCTCCAGCGCCTGCAGCCTCTGGATGAGGCGCTGGAGCTCGGACAGGTCCAGGTGGCAGCGCTGCAGCTCTGCGCGCAACACGAGGGGTAATCTGGCTTTACATCACAGTCAACCGGGTCACACCAGGTCCGTCCACACCCACACTCAGCTTCAGGAGTCACACCAGGTCCGTCCACACCCACACTCAGCTCCAGGAGTCACACCAGTTTCACTCTCAGCCAGAGGATTGAATTTACCTTCTTTCGAAAGCAGAACCTTCAGCTGCACTGAGACATACTGACGATATTTCACATTTCTTAAAGTTCATTCTGACCAGAAGCTTTTTTTTTTTTGTCTGAAAATCAGTCGAATGATTTACAAATGAAGAATACAAATAAAAGTAAATACATGTAATGACAGGTGCAGCTCCTCTGAATTAAACCTCAAAATGATAGCATAAAAAAATACTCAATATAAATACACTCACTGTTGATCCTAAACTTGTGATTCCTGTTCTTTTTTAATATTAGAAGAAAGATTTATTCATGTTTTAATGAATCAAATAATAGTGTGTAATGACAGATGGATGGATCCAGATGAAATTGCCTTCTCAAAAAGTTTTACCAATATTTAGTTAAGTATCAAAATGGCGTCTTTCCATTTCTGATTTTTATTTTTCATTTCCTTTAATAAATTGTTGAGAAACGGCTCGTTTCAAACAATCCTTTCGTAATTGAAAAACGATCTAAATTCTGTTTCCTGATCCACACAAAGTGAAACGGTTCGATTCCCGGCCTCTTCACTTCATGTCACTCTCAGTAAACTCATCTCAGTCTAAACTTTATAAACAGACGAAGGACGATCCAGCAGTCACATCGCTCTCATGCCACATAAACTCAGAGATTAGAACCCACAACCCTCCGCTACCTTGGGCGCAGGTGTCGGGGTCGTGACTCTGCTGCAGCCAGGCGGAGACCTTACTGTTGACGGCCGTGTTTGGCGAAGGCATCGCTCCCGAAGCCGGGAGGAGGAGCTGAGAGCGCAGAGGGGGAGGAGTCAACATTCACCCAGGCTGAGGGGGAGCAGGTCACACTTATTGATTATTGATCGGTCGCTCACCAGGTCTCCGTTCCTCTGCGTCTGTCCGGTGGAGCCGCTGTGGGACAGCGGGTGGACCAGTCCGCTGTGCCCCTGCGCCGCCTCGCTCTTCCTGAACAAGCGATGGGCCTGGAGCTTCGTCACCCAGATGTAGAAGAGTTCGTGACTCTTTGCCTGAAACAAAAAGTAATCTATTACTTTCCCCCCCACCTGCCGTCACATGACCTGTATGGAGGACCAGCTTCACCTTCATGTGGTAGAGGATGTCTCCGGAGTCCAGGTCGATACGGTTCGATTTCTTATTGATGGACATGACGGCGAAGCTGAGGTCCAGAGAGCCCTGAACGCGCCCCCTGCAGACCTGAGGGGGAATGACAGCTCGGATCAACACCTTTCAAACCCACACTGTAAAAAACGATGTTGTACAATGAAATTAGATTGAAAAGTAAGTGATTTACATCAGAATTGAAATTCAAGTCTTTTTTAAGGAAAAACTAATCTGCTTGAAATGTATCGTAATAATCAACTACATTGTTCATAAAAACATTTTTTTGGAACTGCACTTTACTTTTCTGTAAATTCATTGATATTAAAAATAAAAAATAAAACCCCCGTTTCCTGTTCCACATAAAAAAACAAAAAATGACAAATGTGCAGAGAGGAAAATGTGAATTACAGGAATATCAACATATTCAATTCATTAAAAATCACCTTTTACCATTTGATATTTAAAACTGCAGAAGCGCATTAAAGGACGAGGACACGTCATCACAAACGTTTCACTCAAACTCATTGAGGTCAAAATGGCCGAATGTTCAAATCCCGTTGTCAAAGCGCCGTTCACTTACGTCTTGTTGATTCTTGGAGTAGCGCAGGATCCCGGCCTCCAGCACAAAGTATCTCTGAGGAGCACAAACACAGTTCTCGCTGTTATGTCCACATTCATTGACACTTTATTCTGAAAATCCACAGCGGGCTGGTGCGTCACATGACCTCTGACCTTGTGCCAGCCTTTCAGAGGCCACTTCCTCCTCTTGAGCAGGTAACCTTCACAGACGCCCGGCGCCGTCACGTCCTGAGGGTTTTCTCCCACCTGCTGCATCTCCACCTGAAGGTCGTCCACCACCTCCCAGTCCTTGATGATCTGAGTGCGTTTCATATCGCAGGATTTCAAAATAAAAGCGGGCTGCGCCCGGACGCACCTGTGGCTGAGGGCTGGGCCACTCACCTGTCTGGAGTGCGGAGAGGACAGAGTGCTGCTGCTCCTGGAGTGAGGCGCTTTGTTCCAGGTGGGCGACGCCTTCTCCAAACCGCTGGCCAGCGACTGACTGCGGTTCAAGGAGGAAGTGAAAGAATCCATGTCACGGAGCCGGAGTCAGATTCCCGTCCCCACTGTGATCCAGATCTGCTCGAGTCCACCGGAACAGCCCTGAGGACGGGAGGAGGACGGGAGGAGGACGGTCCACTGAAGTCTGTCCAATCAGACTTCACACTCAAATCAAACACATTCAGATCATCTGTTGAAACTAAAAGGCTCGAAAATCAAACATTCAGATATCAGATGATAAAACAGATATTTAGTGACACAGATCAGTCATGGAGTTTCAAATTAAAACTAATAACCACAGTTAACAAGCCTTAAAAGGCAACTTCTAAATGAAATGGTCCGAAGAACTGCGACACTGATTCGAGGAAATGGCAGATATTTTCACATCAAAGTTCTAAATAAGAACAAACGCAGGCGGAGCGACGCAGCGACTCCGTGGTCAGAGGATTAACGACCTTTGCTTAATTGGTTTTTCAGGGGATGTTTTTAGCAGCTTGTTACTCAGACGTGGAGCAGGAGGAGGGGGAGGGGGGGGGGGCAGGGGCAGGAGGGGGAGGAGCCTATCTGACGTGACACAACCAAAACAAGAGGAGGAGAAAAATGCTGACGACAGGTAAACGTGCGAGGGCGAGTGATGAGTTGTTATCAAAGTGCTTTCAGCGGCCATTTTATTAGGTACACCTTCGTCAGCTGATGAAATGTAAAGTAAGAGTTCCGCTCTAAAGTGTCTTTTTCCGTGAAGAGTTAAAATGGCAGATGGAGTTTATTCCATCAGAAGATTCAACAGTGTCTCTAGGATGATGAGCATTGTATCATAATGGACAGTTTGTGTAACTCTATCACTCTAATGAGCTTTGTGGGTTCGAGGCAGATTAAAGTTACAAATCAAACTGGTGCAAACTAAAAGTGAAATGTGTTGAAACTGTGTCGAGTCGTTTCTGTTCGAATACAGAGAAGAATTAGAGATTACAGAATTAGAGGCTTCGACAACAAGCGACAGGAGACGAAGTTTTTCTAATGATGGTAAATAGTTTGATCTGTTTGATCTAAAGCATCTAAAGCACTGGATAACAGAGGTGTTCCTAATAAAGTGGCCACTGACTATTCATGAACCATATTGACAAATATAATATATGTGTGTGTGTGTGTGTGTGTTTGTATAAGTAGTTGCAGATTGATTTGTAGTCATTTATTGTTGTTTACAACCACAACAACAATCATGTGTCTTTTCTACATATATGTTTATGATGATGGGAATACGGACCATCACTCACACACACACACACACACACACACACACGCGCGCGGGCCTGTGACTGGCTGATGGTGAGTGGCTGCGCTGTTACATAAGAGCCGGCGCAGGGAATGACCTCTGGATGGAGCATGTGGTGGAAACAGGATGAAGGGATTTGTTTCTGAGCTCGCTGGCTCCTCACAGGAGAACACACAACCTTCTGCACGGAGGCAAACTGTGTTTACATCCCATCAGAGCCATTTACTATCGATCACATGTCTATCACCTGCTCCCAGTATCGAGTGGTTAACGAGTCCTTTCTCACGCCAAAGGAAATCCGTCAGAAACGCTGCTCCACTCCTCCACAAGTACAAACAATCACAGAGAAGTTTCAAAAGAAATCAACAATGAGAATTACTGGTCAGAATCGGATTGTCCATCAAATCTGATCCAGCAGCTGATGAATCAATACAAACATGACTTGGTCAGAGGGACACGAGTCTGAATGCGTTCAGAGAGGAAATAAAAAGTGAAGGACTCAAATGTAGAAATGCTTTGTGAAGGAGGAAGTATTTAGGAAATGGTGCAAAATACATTTTCAGTCTCGGTCTGGAGGCGGAGCTAATATTTAAAAACTCAAAAATGATTATTCTATGTTCAGTTTGCACCTAAGACAGTTCTTCATTTCAACTGTCCCAGCGAGTGGAGAAAGCATCGAACAGTCCTAATATGATTGATTGAACATTGATCAGCTTTGGTTGTCGATGCCTTTTCATTGTTGCCCTTTGAGGAGCTGTGAGACGCTGCACCTTTAACAGAACATGTACCAGCGCAGGTATGGAGACATGCAGTGAATATTCCTGGCGCTGCTCTGTGACCTGCAGACACTTTGAACTTGCTGCTGCTGCTGCTGCTGCTGCTGCTGCTGCTGCTGCTGCTGCAGCTCCTCTGAACTATTCAGGGCTGCACAGGCTCTTATCTAAAGCCCATTAAGAAGTCAGGGCCCTGCGGCGCAGAGGATCAATTCATCCAGCGCTTCTCCGCCTGCTTTCAAACACCTCGGCACAAACTCTGAACACTTCCTTACTTTGGTGTTGACGCGGGGACGTCTGTCAAAGACGGTGTTTGATGAGTGGTGCTGATTATTCTTTCATTTCCATCAACTCAGACTTTGAACTTGTCAATAATGATGAATCAAAAACTCCCAGTCTTACCTGAAAGCCTCCTCCCCCGACTCTCATCATCTGCCGGGCTCCTGTAAATCCAGCGCTGTGTCCTCTGACCATCTGTGGAGGGAAATCACCATGACGACGTCTCCCCATCCAGCTACAAACACAGACAGGAAGTCAAACTACATGTTTCATCCACAGATAATCACGTATTCTGGTAATCTGAGCGCCGGCCGCTCCGCTCCGCCCGGGCTCCTGTAAATCCAGCGCTGTGTCCTCTGACCATCTGTGGAGGGAAATCACCATGACGACGTCTCCCCATCCAGCTACAAACACAGACAGGAAGTCAAACTACATGTTTCATCCACAGATAATCACGTATTCTGATAATCTGAGCGCCGGCCGCTCCGCTCCGCTCTGCTGATGGATGAGTGAGGGAGAGAGAGGGAGGGAGAGAGGGGGGGGGGGAGAGGGGGGGGGGGGGGGGGGGGGGGGGGGGGGGGGGGGGGGGGGGGGGGGGGGGGGGGGGGGGGGGGGGGGGGGGGGGGGGGGGGGGGGCCTCGAGGAGAGAGAGCTGAGCGTCGGCGGGAGCGCGCCCGTCTTGTGCACAATATGTCCTGGGCATTATCCGCATTAGCTGGAATTACAGGGGAGTGTCTGCAGGGACGTGGTGGAGGGTAAATCCTGCCGACCTCCACTCACTCTGATGGATGAGTCAGAGTGAGGCAGAGCGCAGGGTTTACACACTCTTCATTACTCAGAGTGACGCTCAACACACTCCTCCTCCTCCTCATCATCATCCTCATCATCATCATCATAATAACAGATTTCATCATGGAGAATAATCAAAATATTTGCCCTGAACTCTTGACCCCTGCGTCACAATGAGTCTACTTGTCTTCTTTAAGCAGGATTAGGGAATTTTGAAAAGTGTATACTGCCCCCTGTGGTGGAGAAGTGTTCTGCGGCCATCTGGTGTCATTCAGTATAGACACAAAACCATAATCAATAATAAGAAGAATATTAAAGATGTCTGTAACAGGACATGGCTACAAACACACACACACACGCTAGCTGATGCTTTACTCCAGTCTTGGAGATCAAAGGTAGCCATGGTAACGCAGCTCCAGCGCCAACACAAGAGGGCGCCAGTACTTTGTGGACTTCCGAGCAATTACCTGCGGTTGCTCCTGAATAAGAGCTAGCTAAGTGATAACGCTGCGAACACAACATACCAGATAATCACAGTCATCACATGTCCATCAATCTTCAACAGGAGAGAAAAGTTTCACAAAAGTTAAAAAAAAAAATTAAAAAAAAAGAACATTTGTTTGTTACCTGTTGGGGAAGAACATGACGCCATGTTTCAAACATCTGCTCTCACAGCATCATGACTGTGATGTCTCTGGACCAGAGTCCTTTGATGAATCCTGGAACAACATCCAACACGTCAGCCTTCAAATCATTTAGCAGTGACGCTCAGATTAGGATCAAAGATTGAGCAAAGATTGGATTTGCTTTGTGCGTTTGTTTGTTGGTAAAACTCTGTCAGAGGAGTGAGATTGAGGGGAACCCCTCAGTCCTGTCAGACTGGCTCAGAAAACCAGGCCATAACAGACTAACTGACCCAGATTAACATGCTGTAATCTGCAGATTAACTATCAGGATCCGTCACCACTTGTGTTTATTTTGGCTGGAGGGGTTTTCATGATGCCACTCGTGCATTAAGATAATTCTGCCTGGCAGCGTTTTCATTTAGAGTGTCAGCGCCAGGCCAAGCAAAAGATGAAGGTTCTGCAAAATCCACCAAATTAATATCTAATAACATTTGTTATTAAAAAAAAAAAAAGTCTTCAAACATAAACTTCATCCTCGTCAATGCAACACAGTGCGTTGACATCATTTATTCACATGTGACACAACGTTAAATAAAGTAAGAGCTCGGGCAACAGAGATTTGTTTTTTTTACAGTTTTGTCCAAAACAGCGATGACAAAAAGTCCAGTCAGCACTTTCCTTTGTCCACACAGACAGATTCACTCTGTGTCAACACAGTCTGACCCTTCACCTTCGTCCACGTCCCACACTTCGCCTGGATCCTTCGAAAAGGGGACGTCCACGTCTTTGTTCTCGTCAAAAGGAGTTTCCTTTGAAGTTATGTGGTTTTCTCTGTGGCAGGTGCTCCCTCGGCTGCAGGTGCTCCGTCGGCTGCAGGTGCTCCCTCCACCTCTGCTGCAGGTGCTGCTTCCACTTCCACTGCAGGTGCCACCTCCACCTCTGCTGCAGGTGCTCCCTCTGCTGCAGGTGCCGCCTCCACCTCGGCTGCAGGTGCTCCCTCTGCTGCAGGTGCTCCCTCTGCTGCAGGTGCTCCCTCTGCTGCAGGTGCCGCCTCCACCTCTGCTGCAGGTGCTCCCTCTGCTGCAGGTGCTCCCTCTGCTGCAGGTGCCGCCTCCACCTCGGCTGCAGGTGCTCCCTCGGCTGCAGGTGCTCCCTCGGCTGCAGGTGCACCCTCCACCTCTGCTGCAGGTGCTGCTTCCACTTCCACTGCAGGTGCCACCTCCACCTCTGCTGCAGATGCCGCCTCCACTGCAGGTACCACCTCAGCAACAGGCGCCGCCTCCACTTCCACTGCAGGTGCTCCCTCTGCTGCAGGTGCCGCCTCCACCTCGGCTGCAGGTGCTCCTTCCGCTACAGGTGCCGCCTCTGCAGGTGCCCCCTCCGCTGCAGGTGCCACCTCCACCGCG
>JAFBJT010109995.1:0-12305 GCA_016785325.1 Chascanopsetta lugubris | reverse complement strand
ACAGGTGCCGCCTCCGCTGCCACCTCCACCTCTGCTGCAGATGCCGCCTCCACTGCAGGTACCACCTCAGCAACAGGCGCCGCCTCCACTTCCACTGCAGGTGCTCCCTCTGCTGCAGGTGCCACCTCCACCTCGGCTGCAGGTGCTCCTTCCACTACAGGTGCCGCCTCTGCCGGTGCTCCGTCGGCTGCAGGTGCCGCCTCCACCTCAGCAACAGGTGCTGCCTCGGTTGCAGGTGCCACCACTGCTGCAGATGCCGCCTCCACTGCAGGTACCACCTCAGCAACAGGCGCCGCCTCCACCTCCGCTGCAGGTGCCACGTCTGCAGGTGCTGGCTCCTCTGTAGGTGCTGCAGGTGCCGCCTCCACAACAGGTGCCGCCTCCACCTCCACAACAGGTGCCGCCTCCTCAACAGGTGCCGCCTCCACCTCCACAACAGGTGCCGCCTCCACAACAGGTGCCGCCTCCACCTCAGCGACAGGTGCTGCCTCGGCTGCAGGTGTCACCTCCGCTGCAGGTGCCGTTTCTACAGCAGGTGCCGCCACTGCTGTAGGTGCTGCAGGTGCCGCCTCCACAACAGGTGCTGCCTCGGTTGCAGGTGCCACCACCGCTGCAGATGCTGCCTCTACGACAAGCGTCGCCTCAGCGACAGGCGCCGCCTCCACCTCAGCGACAGGTGCTGCCTCGGCTGCAGGTGTCACCTCCGCTGCAGATGCTGCCTCTACGACAAGCGTCGCCTCGGCTGCAGGCACCGCCTCAGCGACAGGCGCCGCCTCCACCTCAGCGACAGGTGTCACCTCCGCTGCAGGTGCCGTTTCTACAGCAGGTGCCGCCTGTGCGACAGGTGCCACCTGTACAACAGGTGCTGCAGGTGCTCCCTCCACAGCTCCGCTCTCCGAGCTGCGCTGCTGGATGTGCTGCTGGAGCAGAGCCGACAGATGCGCCGGGTGGCGCTGCAGCAGGGAGGAGGTGCGGGAGGTCAGCATGGTCAAACCGCTGACCAGCTGACCCTGGACGGAGGTCACCGACGGCAGTTTGGAGTAACTCAGGAATCCGTCGACACTCAGCAGTGTGTTGTCTATGCAACCTCCTGCAATGAGATGCACTGATTAGAAATGATCACACACATGAAATAAAGGCTCCATGTGACACGTGCAGAGACAGGAAGTGAACAGACCCAGTAACGTCATCTGAGGGTTGGATCTGAGAGTCACCAGCAACTCCTTCACCTTCGGCTCTTTGCTGACGATCAGCACCGTGGGTCCGATGAACAGAGGAGCCATGTTGCTGTAGATACTGTCTGGCAGGAAGGATCGCACCACCTGCAAACAGAGCAGGTGAACCTCAGTGAATCGGTGAACATCACAGGAGTTCAAAGGAGAAGCTGCAGATCCGATGATTCCACGACAGTAGAGCAGAGGTACTGAAGAATTACCGAGTTTGGGAAGCACCTGACGGTGATCTTGTGTTTGAAAAGGCTGTTCTTCAGAACTATCATGTCCTCGGCGTTGCTGGCGCTGTTCTGGACCACAGCGATCATCCGACACTCCTGGAACACCTTCTTCAGATCCTTCTTCAGAATTAAAGCCAGACCTGTTTCCTGATGAGAGCAGAGATCACTCACAGCGACAGGAACCATGTAAAGACACGATTGTATGTTAATCTCCAGTTAGAGCCATCGAGAGATTACAACCTCGATATACATCTCCACAATTACACATCAAAAATCCCAATTAAAATGTAGATGTGAATGTTATATGTGAACATACCAGTAATCATTAAACTACTTTAAGTGATTAAAGCAGAATAAAAACCTGAGGATGGAGGTGTTTGACAATTGAAACACACTTTGGTGTGAGACACTTGGTCATAAAGTCAAATGTAATTCACACTAAATTAGATCATCTCCCTGTGCAGATTGTGGACAGTGAATAAATTACATTTTGAGAACAATTATATTTTATGACTTGAGCTGAGCAGAGCCCTGATCCCAGCGGGTCCAATAGTCTAATGAGCACGAGTTGTTGGGTTGTTATTCACAGACACTAACTGATGGTGTGTGGCGGCGCGTTACCTCCGGTACCAGCCGCTGGGTCTCAGTCGGGTAGGCTCCTGGAGGAATGGCCCTGGCAGGGGGGATGTACTTGGTCACAGCTAGGAGCTTCGCCCGGAGGAAGTGGACCGGTTTCCGGTGTCGAGTCACGGCCTTGGAGCCGTGTCGGACACTCTGGGAGACGGGCAGCCATCCTGGAAAAAGCAGGGTCTGATTAACCTGGGCGCACAACTCCTCGTTAGCAGTTGATGCTAACGTGAGCTAACTGAGCGGCGGTAAACAGACTGACGGGGACACAGCTCGTGTTTCACTCCTCAGGAACAACAACGAGCAAACAAAGACCCAACACGGTTACAAATACTGAGCTAACAAGTAGAAATCCCGAGTTTTTACCTTGTTTAGGAAAATATCTTGTGCACAAGGTCGCCGCCATCTTGGATTGCAATCCAGGAAGGGACGTCACAGAAATGTTGCGTTCAGGGTCCCTCCGGCAGAAACACCAACTCCAAATAAATGCGGAAATCGTACCCGGAAATAAACATGTTTATTGTTTAGTATTATTTCATTTGTCGGTCAACAACCAAATATGTTAATAAGCTTTTAACGTTGTAGTTACATCAAGAGTTAAAGGTCCCCACATTGTTTGATTTATGTGTGCAACACGTAGTTAATGTGTTCATCCTTTTATTAATATCCAGAGTCGAATTGACTCAAACATGTTATTATTATTGTCTTTGATTTATTTGACAGACTGAGAAAGTTTCATCTCAGTGGCTGGAAACCATTTTCTACAAATATGTCCATGATGTGTAGCAGTAGTAATAATAATAATAAAGCAACAATAAAATATGTATTCATATTTATGATTATTATTTTAATGATCACATTGTTTTAAACCCTATACAAATTAGAGGCTCTCGCAGAATACATACTATTGTTTATTTTCTTATTCTTTTAATGAATTTATACATACTAGCAATTCAGAGATTCAAGAGAGTCCTTTTGCTAGAATGGTATATATTCTATTTTATTTCATCTTGTTTTATTTTGACTGTGAGATAAAAACGCAGTCATCATAATTACAGATGTACTTGAACGCAGCACAATGTTAACTCTTCTTATGAATGCCTTTTTTTTTTTTAATCAAGGCCAATTAATTTTTTTATTCTCAACACATAAGATGATTGCAAAATACATTTGAACGAAGAAGAATCGTTCCAAGAAACGATCGAACCGGTTTCTATGATTTGATAATGTTTCGGTTACAAAACTCGAGCACGTGCGTCGTGGGTTTACGTAAAGCTGCGTAAGTCGTTACGTCAGCGTGAGGGGGAACACAGAATGAGGCGCACACTCGCGCAGGCTTTATTCTGCCGGATCAGGTTATATGGAAGAAATCCACCGTTTCGTGTCAGTGTGACTGCGGGTCAACACTCTCTCCTGCGACACTGCTACACAACAACAACAACAACAACAAGGGACGGACACAACAACAACAACACCATGGACCTGAGCGACATGAGGAAGAAATACAAAGGAGACGAGGAGGTGAGAGAAGGAAAGGATGAGGACACACAGATCTGTGTGCGGGGTCACGATGAGAGGTTATTGTGGGTCAAAGGTCAAATGTAGTTTGTTCATGTAGTGAAGGTCATAACATGCACATAAGGTTTTGTTTGTTAGAATTAAACATGACAGGAAACACACGGTGAGAGAGCGGCTGATCTTTGATGAATGACATTTAAAGGTGCAGTGCGTTGGATAAGTGCCACCTAGTGGTGGGGTCATGTACTGCAGCTGCATACCCTCCACCTCACCCTTTGCTTGCTAGCACAGGATCACCCATGTTAGCATTCACTTCTCATTACTACTGCAAACACTACTGACTACAGGAAAAAAAAAAAAAACATGGCGGCGCCCTCTGGTGGTGAGGAGCTGATCCTGATGAAAACATGAACAACTGACTCATTTCAACCCAAGGTACAAACAATATGTGAATGTTGGAAAAAGCAGAATATGATTATAATATAACTACTTATAATAGTGATTGTTATTAAAGGGTCATTCCGCAGTATGGAGCTCGTACAGTAAATCGTGTCATTGACACTTCCTGTTTGGCCCCAGTGTTTTGAGGAGAGTCAGCTGGTGTCTCTGGATCCCATCAAACAGTTTGGGAACTGGTTCGATGAAGCCACCAAGTGTCCTGAAGTGGGCGAGGCCAACGCCATGTGCATCGCCACGGCAACCAAGTAAGACATGAAAGCGTGGGACTGGTTCTGTCCTGGTTCTGTCCTGGTTCTGTCCTGGTTCTGTCCTGGTTCTGTTCTGGTTCTGTTCTGGTTCTGTCCTGGTTCTGTCCTGGTTCTGTTCTGAGTGTTAACCATTGGTCCGTGTGTTCAGAGAGGGCCGGCCCTCTGCTCGAATGGTTCTTCTCAAAGGTTTCAGCAACGAGGGCTTTCGCTTCTTCACCAACTACGAGAGCAGGAAAGGATCCGAGCTGGTGAGTCAGGAGCAGCTTCGTCTTCAGCTCGGATGTTTTAACCCCGCCCCCTTTAACGTGTTTCTCATGGTCAGGAGACGAATCCACACGCCTGCCTGGTTTTCTACTGGGAGCCTTTAAACAGACAGGTACAGGAAGTTTGTTTATTATCGCTCTCTTCGAAACACTGTGATAATATTATTTATTTTGTAGTTTTATTCGTTTTTTTATGAATTGTATTATTATACTTTTTAATTAAATAAACAATCATTTACATATTTTTTTATTATTATTATCATTACACATTTTATTATTGTTATTATGATTATTATTATTATGATAATAATAATTTGACATTTTATTTATAGCTGCCTTTCAGGACTCTCAAGGTCACCTTTCAAAATAACAACAGACTCTAACACGTGAATGCAGATTCAGTTGGAATGACATCATCATGACGTTTCAACAATATAATGTAGCGCAGCGCCGGGATTAACAGATTATGAACAGAACCTCAGTAACTCCTGCTCGTCCGTGGCTGTGTTTATAATATCGGCGTGTTATCGATCCGATCTTATCGATCAGATCCGGATCGAGGGCTCGGTGGAGCGGATCCCCTACCAGACCTCCTGTGACTACTTCCACTCACGACCCAAGAGCAGCCAGATCGGGGCGGTCGTGAGTCGACAGAGCACCGTCGTCCCCGACAGAAACGTAAGACGCGTGCTGTCGCGCAACAGGTGTCCGAGGCTCCGCTTTGACTCCGCCCCCTTTTTTCCTGTCAGTACCTGAGGCAGCTGAACGCAGAACTGGAGGAGAAGTACAAGGACACAGAGGTGCCGATGCCGGACTACTGGTGAGCACAGAGAGAAACACAATGCATTTAAAGGTGCAGTGCGTGAGATTTGGTGACACCTAGAGGTGAGGCGCTCACGCGTCTGAACGCGCGGGGGAACCTGTGGTCGACACACTGCACCTTTAAATTCAC
Organism: Chascanopsetta lugubris; assembly: GCA_016785325.1. NCBI lineage: Eukaryota > Metazoa > Chordata > Actinopteri > Pleuronectiformes > Bothidae > Chascanopsetta > Chascanopsetta lugubris. Next base: position 6,785 of record JAFBJT010109995.1, on the reverse strand, counting down.
AGGGGTCTAGCTCCACATGAATTAGCGACTTCAGTTTTTTTGCATAAACCTGCTAAATATCAAACGAATGAATTAGCATGCTAGCAGATTCCATTGGTTTTCAGTCTTTATGCTAAGCTAAGCCAATGACCTGTGGTCTGCAGCGTCATACAGTCGCCACAGGGGGCGCCAGCCCCCTAGTCTGGCTCTCAGAATCATCTCCTGTCTCCCTGCTGTTCCCTGCTCTGCCTGCAGGGGGGGCTACATCGTCAAACCTCACACCATTGAGTTCTGGCAGGGTCAAACCAACAGACTGCACGACCGCATCGTCTTCACCCGGGCGAAGGACGGCGCCGAGCCGGAGCCTGGCTGCTTCCAGCACGCCGCCGAGGGCGGCTGGCTGTTCCAGCGCCTGTCGCCGTGAGACGAGGCCACGCCCACAAACAGGAAGTCACGAGGTGGTAACGTCTTCGCCCGCGCGTAGGTAAACGCGGAGGAGTTCCCGTCACAGATAAAGAGAGAGCGACTCCTCCTCACTGAACTTCACATGGAGGTAAAACGCAGTGAGAATAATAAAAAAAAATAAACACACGGATCAAACTCCACCACTTCGACAATGATTGACAGTTAACGACCTTTCGGACCCGGAAACGTCTTCATTTCAAACCGCAGCTCGGACTTTCACGTCTCCGTCGTGTTCATCAAACTTTACTATGTCGAGTTTTCAATGTTAATAAATGTTTGTGCCAATACAAGGTAAATAGAAGCGGCCATCTTTAAAAACAGACCCCTGTAAATCAATCGTACAAACTCGGGGGTCACTTTATTAGGAACACCTCTGCAGTGGAACTCAGCCCAGCATGACCTCACGTTTTATTTTGTAGAATGGTAAATGTGTTTTATGGTCATATGTAAATAGGACGATTATGAATGTTCCGCAGTATTTCTTATTTTTGATTCATTTAAATATGATCAATAATCACAAATATGTAACTTTATGGGCTTATTGAAGGTGGAGTGAAGAGGTGAAGAATAAATAAATAAATAGACCATTTTCATTGTGAAGAATTCAAATACAGTTTCCAGGAAGTGAAGGGAAATAAGTGTCTACATTAAAGTAAGTTGTTCTTGAATAAACCTTAAAGATGAAAACTTAAATTCAGTATGAACTGATTGTAAACGTTTACTGATGTTTGATCCACCTGCCTTTTAATAACGAGATTAAAAGAGCTGATGACGTCGTTTGTGCCAGTTCGTGTGTGTGTGTGTGTGTGTTTGTGTGTTTGTGTGTCTGATGGTGCAAATGTTCTTTTTTTTTTTTACTCGTATTTTAATGTCAATTTCTGCTGAAATAAAAAGTTTAATTTCCAACTCAGGTCCATGTGCAGTTTGTGGCCAGCAGGTGTCGCCATGACAACACAGGGGAACATCTGAGAACCACACTCATGTTACATTATTATATAATGATATATGTTTTTAAAATGTGATATGATGAAGTGACATCTAGTGGTGGTGTTGTGTATTGTGGTTGAATAAATAAAGGAGTATCAATGTCGGCTTTTAGTTTAGTTGAGTCCATTCTGGGCCACTGTCAAACATAGAGCTGCAACATGGCGCCCTCTAGTGGAGAGCTTTCAACATGAAGTAACATGAGAGTGTGTGTGTGTGTGTGTGTGTGTGTGATGCATTACTAACTGTAGCACGCCATGCGATCAAATGTCAGTGTCGGCTTACGATCACCATGTCGGCACAACACAGGCTCAGGTGAACGAACAAACATGTCTGAGGGAGTGATGATGTCATCACAGGCCTTACATCATACATCCACATACGGGCTTAAAGGGGCTGTACGTAGTTTATTTGTACTTTATGATACACAGACATGGAGTTAAAATCTCAATCTTGATAAGTCCATCAATCACATTATATTTGAAAAAGTCAATACTATGATTGATGGACAGATCAAGAAAGTGCTGGTCACAATTGTGCAATACCACATTTTCACCACTAGAGTGAGTTGTGAGCCACTACAGTTCTCAGTCTGCCTCCTGTCCACATCGGACGTGGTTGACTTTTTACTTTATCGCTGTCAGGCGCCATAATTACATCACTTCCTGTGAGACGTTCAAAATAAAAGCCTCGATTTGCATTTCTTGACGACTATCGATATATTTAACGAGGCTTTTATTTTGTCATCAAAGGACAGGAAGTCACACGACGTCATTCCCTGGTGTCTCTGTTTACGTGATAGAGGGAAATTAGATAAACACGGTTGGACTTATTGTAGGAAACACAGTGGTCATACTAGGAATGTCACTGCCGCCCCCTGCTGGTGAACACGCAGATGACACGCTAGCTTTGTTTTTAAACGCGCCTCAGATCCGTTAGTTACTCAAATGTGGCACTTTTACATCTGCCACATTTGAGTAACTTCTCTCGTGTCCGGACGAGAAACCTTCGCGCTCAGTGTCGCCACCCGCTGGTGATCAATGGAACCACAAACACACACACACACACACACACACACACACACACATCGTGCGTCATATCAACACATCGACACATTTATTAAAAACGATACACCTTCTTTTCTTTGTACAGATTTCACAATGATCATATAAACCTTTTCCTTTTTTTTTTAAGAATCAAACCGCAGGGAAAAAAATATTTGTAAAATTTTGCCACACACACGTCGTCACTGCTTTGATTTGATTTTTTTATTTTTTTTTAAAGGACAAACATTAAGATAACATTGATCATGGAGGGAGGCGGGTACTTCCTGTTGTGTATTCACTGATTCATCAGCCGCCGTGTCTCTGCAGCTCCCGCTCTCATGCTGATACCACTTGTTTGTGTAGGTGTGGGTCCCGCGGTTGCCATGGCGACCGGCCGGGTGTGGCGCCTGGCAGCAACACTGTTTGTCCACATCACGCCCGCGTTTGGCGTGTGCGGCCCGCACACGTGTGACACGGCCGTGTTGTTTTGCACTTATTTGTCCGTCTTGGTCTTGTGGTTGTCGTGGCTCAGGCCGTGTTCGCCGAACAGACTCGGGTTCTCCGCCAGCGTGGCGCGGATCTTCTTCTTCTCCTTGAAGCGGCCCGAGTGCGACACCTTGACGTGGCGCCCCTTGGTGGCCGACTTGTCCACGATCTTCTCCAGCCGGGCGTTGAACTGCGTGTCCATGTGGTCAGAGGGGGCGCCGTTGTTGGGCGGATCCTTGTTTCCCGTGTTGCTGCCGAACTCGGCCGGGATCTCGTACAGAACCTTGGACTCGGACTTCTTCTTCCTGGAGAAGGTCAACTTCCACCAGCTGGAGTCGGCCATGACACCCGGAGAGAGCGAGGGGCCCGACCTGCAGGGGGCGCACCACAGGGCTCAGACCACAGACTCCACTCGCTCAAATGTAAAGACTTTGAATCTTTGAAACTATAAATTAAATCATGTGAAGTTTGTTTGAGACATGAGAGAAAAGAAAGAGAAACGTTTTTAAATCAAAATGAATTTCAAAATAAAATGAAAAAAATCATATTGCAAAGAAATAACATCTGACTCAAATAACATTTCAAGGATCAAGTTCAAATTTAGATTTTTAGATTTCAAATTTTAAATGATAGATTAACTAGAATAAATGGCTACAAATAAAAAAAATGAAATAAGACTGCAAAAATAAATCATTGAAATAAATCCATAAATTAATAGAAATCTCTGAATGAAATCAGGAACCAACTGAGTAAAACTAAATGAGAAATAAAACAAGTAAATAAAATGAAAGAAAGTCAAATTCAAATCAAACGAATACACTAAAAATAATACAAAACCTACGTTAATACTTCATCATCATCATCATCATCATGTGAGCAGCAGGATCACTGGGTCAGTGAGGAGCAGCAGCAGCAGCAGCAGCAGCAGCAGCAGCGCCTCCTCCTCCTCCTCCTCACTGATGATGATGAAGATGATGAAGAGCAGGTGAAGCGTCACCTGATCCTGAGCTCTGAATTAATCATCATCAGATCGTGTGTCTGTGTGTGTGATCTGATCTGATCAGCAGCTGCCGCCTCCTCTGATCTCTGAAGAACGTAAACTTCATGTGTTCATCTCCAACACATTCATCCTCGGTCACGTGATTGATCATAAAGATGAGATGGGCTCAGGTCGTTGACCTCAGGTCACATTGAGAAGTGACTTCTAAATGATGCTATTTCTATTCTTTTTATTTTCTTATATTATCAGTCAAAATTCTCATGAATCCGGTTTTAATGAATCACTTAAAACAAGAATGAGTATCACACAAGTTCATTTCATGTGTTTGATGAATACGTATCTTAGATTCATTCTAATTAGAATAAACCTGAGCTTATTATTAAAAAGTATCACATTCAAACTATAGATGTGTGAGGTTCAGACTAAAAATAATATAAACTGACATAAATACAAATCAGACACTAATTTATTTCATGATCAATAATATTTGTCATTAGAAAAAAATCTAAAAATGTATTTGATCCAGTTTTTAAATGATAAAGATTGTTTTTCCCTAAATAAAATCTCTGAGCAGAACAAAAACAAATCCAAACAGGAAGTGACATCATCTTGTTTTACTGTGTTTTATCTTCACGAATCAGTCGTTTCATCTGCAGATCAATAAAATCATTATTGTTTAATCAGAGTTCATAAATTAAACGGTGTCACCAAATCAAACTGTCACGTCACGTTTCCTGTCACTCGCCAAAATAAAACAAAACCAGTTCTACTGAATCTATTTCTACAGTATCTCAACAAATATCACTGAATGATACTTTTATTTGTTTTTCCCGACTCAAGTTAAAACTGTAACGATGAATAAACAGGTTCGTCAGTGAACGGCTGTGGTTTCCTGTCGTCCAGGACTCGGACACTTCCCTGTAGAAGCGCGTGAACAGGAAGTACTTCATGTACTTCATATCATCCTCCACGGTCTGATGAAGTGGATTGATGACTTTTCTCTGCAGCAGCTTTTACGAGGTCTGACAGGAAGCTCACTTCTTCCTGTGGGCGTGGCCGTTTATGGTCAAACGCCTCCGCAAGTAGAAAATAAAGGAATAAAAAGCCCCGCCCCTTCGCACAAAGACGCTCCTGGCGCTTATCTGTGATGTTTTCAGGCGCCGGCCCCGAGACGAGGAGCCAGATTCAAAAAGAGACGGATACAAATATAATGTTTCTTATTCTACAATGTTTAAAACTAAAAGTATTAAGACTAAAAAAGATATTAGGAAGAGTTTTGTCACTTAAGACAAGTTCCGGTTTTTCTCCTTTAAGATTTTGCTCTTTAATTCTGATTTAGGGTTAGTTTGAGTTCGTTTGTTTGTGAACAAAACTACACAAAAACTATTGGACAGAGAAAAACAAAACTTGAGAGTCTGATAAGTCAAGTGTCGAGGAGGAACTCTTTCAATTTTGGCGCAGATCGAGTTTAAATTGTGGATCCGGGACTTTTTTTATTCAGTTATTTTGAATCGCAAAATATTGCCTTGTTTGTATTTACACCAATTACATCAGAGAATAGTCGCAGTTCATCAAAAACATAAAATCTGGCACATTCAGATGACGGATATTTATAATGTTGATATAATATGGAAGTAAAGAGTAAAGTCATTGGTGAGATGAAACTCTAGGGGGCGACAAACAAACGTTCTAATCCCGTCTGAAGACCAAGATCAAAGAAAATCTACACGTTAGCGGCTTTTGCTGTTTTGGGAAAAAAAAACAGAGGTCATGACCATAAAAGGAGTTGCAGTACCTCCTTGTGGCCACTGCGTCTCTGCTGCTCGGGGCACTTCCTGCATCCAGGTGTTGCAGCAACATTTCCAAGGAACCGGAGACTTTATCTTACGAACGCGAGGTTTACTCAGCTCCTTCAGCTCCTTCCTGACCAATCAGAGCGTTTTACGACGCCTGTGGAATCTGCAGCCACGTCTCACACCTTTGTTTATTTGAGTTTCACTGACGCTTTAACCATTTTACATCCGAGCCGCCGTCCTGCTCTCGGGGAGGCCGGCGGCGCTCAGGCGCCCTAACGCCCCTTTACTCGTTAGCATGACGTTGTTGACGTTTGCCGAAGTGAGGGAGCGAGTCCGAGGCGCAGTTATGTAAAAAAAAAAGACAAAAAGAAAAAAGACATTTCTGTCCGTCCCCGTGTTTGACTTGGACGTGACCTTTGAGACAAAAAGCCGTGTTGACACAAAGGAGGCCCAGCGTCCGTCGATCTCTTTAATAAGTTACCATGTTATGCTGCCAGGAGCGGGCGAGCGACACTGATCACAGCAGGGAGGGAGAGAGAGAGAGGGAGGGAGGGAGAGAGGGAGGGAGAGAGAGAGGGAGAGAGAGAGAGAAGGAGAGAGAGAGAGAGAGGGAGGGAGGGAGGGAACACTATGACTGGACCAGACGAGACCACTACTCGAGAATCACTAACTAAAGAACCTCTCGCTCTCTCTCTCTCTCTCTCCCTCTCTCTCTCTGTCTCTCTCTCTCTCTCTCTCTCACTTACGTTATTTACATAATTCAATAAATAGACATATTCTCACTCACAGTAAAGCGATGACATCATCCCTTTATGTCATAAACACCAGATTCTGAGTGTTGTTGTATGTTTCAGCTTCTGTGTTTGTCTCTCGCATCGTTATGAAACTGAGTCGATTCAATACTTTGTCTTTAAAATCTTTTAAAAGTTGCAGTTCTGCGCTTTATAAAATAAAAACTGTTTTTTTAAATCTCTGAGCGTAATGAAATAAAACATGAGAGACTGTCTGTCTGACTCTGCAGCTCAGAGG
>JAFBJT010109994.1:14270-24534 GCA_016785325.1 Chascanopsetta lugubris | reverse complement strand
GGGATGGGAGGGTGGGGGTGAAGGAGGACAGGAGGGTGTGGAGCGGACCTCCATCACCCAGTCGCCCCCCGTGGCTGAGAATGAAGATGAGAAGTGGGTCGAGAGGCCGACATGACGGATCTGACCACCATCGGCGCAGCCGCACTGCGCAGCGCAAGAGTTGTGTGTCGCTCCACGCTTCATGAAGTTGTGTGTCGCTCCACGCTTCATGAAGTTGTGTGCTGAGACGTCAGACGGAATTAAACTGCTGTATTTTTATTACCTGGTGATCCGCTCTTCACAGGAAGGCTCCCGAAGAGACCCGTGCCTGTTTTTAAGATGACGTTTTGAATCGCTCATACATGAACAAAGGCGGTGGTGCGACCACCAGGCCTGAGCGGCCACTTGAGCTTTGAAGCGTTTTAAAAAGCCCTGTTTCTGCGTGGGGCTAACACTCGGTTTCAGTTAGCATTTATTTAGCCGCGTGCTCATTTTGAAATATACGAGAAACTAGAGATTAGGAATGTCTTTAAGTGGTTGGACTCATAGTTTCCGATTCCACTCGTTTGAATCCACTGACTCTCACCGAACCAAAACAACCCAGCGATGATCACGGCCGTTTGTATCATTTGGGATCAGAGTCTCATCCTCAGCTGTCGATCGTCATGTTTAAACCTGTTCTCACGGCATCACATCATTACTGAAACCCGAACCTATCAGAGATACAAAGTCATGGGGATGCGGTTCACTGCTGTGGTTAGAATGACCTCACTCAACAAGAGCTATCTTGAAGCATTACCGACCTGAACCTGGATTTTAAAGAGATCCACCACATCCCTTCTACCAACGTGGAGGAGTTGGGATTCATGACCTATAGCGCAACCAGCCATTCGATGGCAAACAAGCCATTTTGGCTTCACTCTGGGGGGCCGTCATAATTATTTGTATGTTTCTCATCATCTCGAAACAAATAGTTCGAGATGTTTTCGCCTCCACTTAGATCCAGGTGACGACAACAAGTAAGAATCATGTTCGTTCAATCAATCATCATGGAATTACAGACCTTTGAATCATTTGAACACAGCAATGATTTGACTAAACCGGGAATAAAACAAGGACAAATCAGATGTTCTTACTTTGCCTAATATTTCTAACACTCGTTCTCTCACAGTAATTGTTTCTTATCATCGGTTCTATGAAACTGCAGTGACAGTTTGCGCGGAAATCTCAATTTGCAAACAATCATCCGCGCTGAAGAGCCTCCTCTCAGTGCTGTGCTCACAGACTCACACTCATCTTCATCTCACATAAAAGAAAACACCACGTCCCTAATCGCCGCCGTTTCATCTGCATGAGAAACGTCTCAGACGTTTTTCGCTGTCATCGCTTTTCACAGCTCCGATTGTTTTCGGGAATCTCAGATCCGCGTGTGGGACGTGTGAAATCCATTTCTCTAAAAAGCATTTCCTAAACCACCACGAGACACCACAAAATGTCGTGTTCGAAATTACACTCTTGATCTACACCTGAGCGATTTTGGTTCCGAATTTTCGCCTGTGATGTCTTTTAAGTTCTGAGACTTCGAGGTATCATTACGTCACACTTTTTGTTGCCCAACTTTGAAGTGAGAAAAATGGACGTCTTTCTGTTTTCGCAAGATCAGGGGGATTAGTTGTATCTGTTGCATCTCATTAATGTGAAGCAATGTGAAATCTGCTCTGGTGGATTTAGTAATTGGGCACATTCAACTGGACTGATTAGTGAGATTCACAGATTATGCTGAACGAATCTGAGTGTTAATACCTTGCGGTGTTCACCTTCATGTGTGAATTCACATGAGCCAATGTTTTCTGATTTAAATAGATTCAATCGCATGCTCTGTGATCGCCGTGCAACAAACACCCTCACTATATCACATTTTGGTGGATAAACATGTATTAACTTCAATGTAATTAGTTAAGTAAGATATAGCTGAGACAGTTGAGACAGTGGTTGAAATAATAAGTAAACACTTGTGATGAGTAGCTCACTGAATATGGTTTTCTGATTTCTCCAAAGGACTTTAGTTTGTAAATTCCAGTCCTCTTTAAAAACATGTTGCTGCGGCATGGTGATCATAAAGGGATCGATCGATCGTGAAAACAACAACTTGTGCGTTCGGGCGATTCCAACTTTGTGAAATATCACTTAAATTATTCAATGTCCCGTCTCTACAAATGGAAATTGAACATTTCACATTCATGCTGAACATACTGGGAGATTCTGTTCTATTCTAATCTAATCTATTCTAATTTATGTTCTGATTAAGAACTTCATCCAGAAAATATCCAGAAAATTCACCGCCACCCCACACTCCCATTTTTGTCAATCTTTCATACAGAGACGTAATTATCCTGAAACAGAATCCAGAGCTTCTACAAGGGGCTTGGCCACAGAAGCTCCGGAGAAAGTCTGTAGCGTCTCACTCTGATATATTCCCTCTGGCACATCGACGTGTCAGGAGGTAACGCGAGTTTCAGCACATATAGCTTTTCATTTCCATCCAAAGATCATTATGCAGTACAACTTGAACACCGACGAGACTCACTCTCCATGTGGGAAAGAGAAGAGCTACAGCTTGTCCGAGTCTTTTCGTCTTGTGAAATGGACGAGCCAGAAATCAAACCGCCGACCCTGACACCTCACAATCACACCGTGCCTCCTTTGATGGCTCAAAGTAACAGCCGTGTGTGATTGATTTGCCGCAAAGAAAGTGCTGCAGAGAGATGCACTCTGGGAATGTTTACGGAAGAAGGTAAAAACTGTCCAATGAGGAGCTTTTGAATCGTAGCCAGGTCTAATAAACCTCTATTTCAGACAAATGAAACAATTTGCTCTCCATCCGACTGAAATGTGTTGTCTACAAATTTCTGCTTGAGATACCAATAACCGAAATAGCATCTCCGTAATGTTACAGCAGAATCCGGTGAGACAACAATGCAGGGAGGAGTCGCAGCAGGAGGAGGGAAGGGAGAAGCGGAGGGCCGGGTGCTGATTCAGTTTCTCCCCGGAGGCTCCCGTGAAGAATGACTCATCATTCGTTGTCCGATCCATTGTTCGAGCGGCGCGAGGCCTCTCTCCACCTTTACCGCGGCATCGCCTTCCCTCCTCGAAGTGTTTGCATATTAATGACTCACGGTGATCGAGATGAATGTGTCGGCCAATTACGGGGCCGGCGCGGCAGGATCCTCACCGCATCGCGGTGGATTGGTTTGGAACTCATCTCTTATTCTGTGCTTGCGCCAGCAGGGCGACCGCCGCATGGAGCCTGGAGATGCCGGTGTGCAAGTGAACAGACGTGTGGACCCCGCGTCTTGTGTCATAATGCTGGCCGTCTCTCTCTCTCGCCCCCCCCCCCCTCTCTCTGTGTGAGACAGGCTGCACGGAGCAGATAAAAGTGCGTTGATACTCGGCCACTCTCACGCTGAGGCAGGCGTTATCTGCGCACACTCTCCCGTTGGTTCTTTGAGTCCAACCCGTGGTGATATTAATACCCCACTAATCAGCCCTTTCCTTGGATAATCCAGAAACAATTGGGTGGAGAGTGGTGGTGGTGGTGTGCACTGGGAATCAGTCCCCCCCACCCATCCCCGCCCCCACCCCCATCCCCGTGCCACAGTTCCCCTATGGCTTCCCAGGAACACTAACACAACAACAACAACAACATCAACAGCATGTAGCTCCAATAATGGCCTGTGGGAGCACTGGCAGACGCTCCAGGCGCGTGAGAGAATTTCATAAGGGGAAGGCGCGGAGTGAGAGAATTGGGGGGCAGAGACAACGGGCTCAAGTGTGTTTCCCTCAAGTACATCGGAGGGTGTGTTAAAATTGCAGTGTGTAAGATTTGGTGACATCTAAAGGTGAAGTTGCTTGTTGTATCCATCACCTCACCCTCACCATTCTGAGCACGCAGGAGAACCTGTGGTAGACTTCGGGCGCCATTGAAACACAGACGTCCATACTTACGACTGAAAAAACATGGCTGCCTCCATGTAAATATACATTAACGGGCTCATTTTAGAGTAATGGGAAAGATGAGGCGTTTAAGTGATTATAAATTCATGAAAATGTCAGCGTGTTATTGTTTTGTAACATTTTTAGAGGTGGAAAAAAAACGAACAAAATATCACACATCGCACCTTTAATGAGTGTGAGTGGTGGAAGGGTGTTGGGTTTTTAGCAAATGTCTGTGACTGGACAACTGAACCGTCTGTGGACTATCAGGGCATGTACGTATTCTACTCTTTATTTGGCCTCGTCCACACGGAGACAAGCACGAGCTTTTTTTTTTTAATTCGTCCTGGAAAATAAAATCCGTCCACGCGGTCCACAAGAGAACGACTGAGAACGCTGTAGTATAGCCTCCAGGCCTGAGTGGCGCTGTAGCATTGTCAGAGAAATACGTCCAATACAGAGACGAAGACACGGCGCATGCGCGACAAACTCTCAAGCGGTAAACAAACACAAGAAGAAACAGAGGCTTAAGACGGAGGAGAAGAAGGATTTGAAGATGTTGGCGGGATAGAATGCGGAAACACGAAAGGAGACGTTTGTGTGAACCGACGACGAGGTCGAACTTCTGCTCTGGGACACTTTGGACTACAAGTAATCCGCCATTGTTGTCGTTCTTGGTGGTGGGTGAGCGCATGCGGGTGAAGGGACAGAGGTGTGGGAGACGCATATGGTTTGTAAGGACGGACACAATCACTGCTTTTATCCTTGGATGACAAGGGTGTATTGATTAACCCTGATCAATCAGCATTTCGATGTGTCAGCTTTCACACACACCAAAATAAGGTTGCGTGTGTGTGTGTGTGTGTGTGTGTGTGTGTGTGTGTGTGTGTGTGTGTGTGTGTGTGTGTGTGTGTGTGTGTGTGTGTTGTGTGTGTGTGTGTGTGTGTGTGTGTGTGTTTAGCAGTGACTTATTAATGTAGGAGTGCCTGATCACATAACTAGGCTTGGGTACCTTGTATTCGAATTAGTAATTGCAATTTTAAAAAAAATGTTTTAGCTGTAAATGATTCTTTGTATGTCAGTGTTCATCAGTGTGTGTGTGTGTGTGAGTGTGCACACTTTCACATCCCATCCAGCAGTGTGGTGGTTCCAGCCCATTCACTCAAACAGGAGCTGGGTAAAATGAGCAGTTACTGAGTTAAACCTCATTCAGCAGCGCTGAGGGAAATGATACTGGTGGCAAATCAATAAACCACAAAAACCTCAACTTTGTATCGCACCTGAAAAGAAGCTGCCGTGTCCATTACATCTAAGATACAGAGAGAGATAATTTATTTATCATTTGCATGTCGTCCCAGTCTCGTGACACAATGGTTTTCAGATGGGGGGGGGGGGCGCGGGGCCGGGGGGGGGGGGTAAAGAGGCAAAGCGAGAGGCCTTATTTTCACACTCATCATTTTGGAGTGTTATGATTACAAATTCAAACAAGGCGGCAGCTGCTGGCAGAGGATACAATGCCTTGTTTGTTATGCAAATCCCCTGCCTCCTTCCATCCCTCCTAAAAATAAACAAACAGATGACAATTTGCAGCCGGGCGGGGCCGAGTCTGGCGGGTAGTTTGGCTGCCGACAGGTTCTCTCTGTGCGCAGTCAGTGTTATTGCCGTTAAGAGTTTGAATAAACAGGCTCGGGGGCCCGTGGACCGGTAGCGACGAAGAAAGAAAAAAAAAAAAGTGGGGTGAGGCCGTTAGAGTAGCGGAACTACATCCAGACGTCCATCTGTGCTGGTTTGTCATCCCCCCCCTCTCTCCTCCCCTCTCCTCTCTACAGGTGAATGGGATGTGTGCGCACGCTCCTCCGCGGGCCTCGCGCTCAGTCGGGGCTCCTCCTCTCCAAGCTCCCGCCGCCCCGGTGGCCCCTGTGGCCCCTGTGGCCCCTGCGGCCCCTGTGGCCCGCAGCGCGCAGCCCCCACACTCGGACTCGGACGAGACGTTGGCAGGCCTACGCAGGTGAGGAAAGCGAGGGGTGTCACTCAAGTACACTCGCATTCACACACACACGGTCACGTCTGTCTGCAAGTACGTGCACCGCTATATTTTCCACTTGAATTGTTGCGCACGCGAGCAGTTTTTTTTATTGACCGTTTCAAAGCGTTGAACAATTAAAGAGGTGTATTTCATCTCAAGGGTCAAACAGCAGAAGAATGTGGATCAATTTCCAGATCCAGCCGGTTATCAGGGCCGATATTCCACATTTGACCCATTAGCTTTTATTTGATTGTACATCAGCTGTCACCGTTCATCTGGACGAGCAAAACGGTGAACTGATTTGTTTCTTATGGACAAGCGAGTTCACCTTTTGTTGAATTCTAAAATCGTCGGATTCTGGCGTTTGTGTGCTGAACCTGTGCCGACACTTTCCTTTGGACTCTCAGAGCAGCAGCGCTAAAACGATGCATGGAGACTAACCTGTATCAGAACTGAAGCATATTCAAACACGCGGTCATTCGGACCCTCCAGTCTCCACACCACCACGTTTGCGATATTGTCCCTGACACCGAGGGCAGCTCTTCCCCGCTCTGGTGTTTTAGCGCTTCTAATGCAGTTACGGGCTCGAATGAATAGAGTAATAATGTCCAGCGGAGCGTCTGGCCTTGGCAGCCAAACAGCTAGATTAATGTTAATCACAAATAAAGATACAGCTTTGCTCTAACCTTCTTTCTCCCTCTCCCTCTCCGGAGAGGAGGGGTGTGTCATCAACTCCCTTCTACCGTTACAACACTGCAGTCCGCTGTCGTCCTCTACCCCTGCCTCTTCCAATCTGTCTCATCATTCTGTCCCCTCTTCCTCCATGTCAGCGGGACACCTCGTCCCCGCTGATGCACATATTCACTTGTCCGTCTCTCTCTCTCTCTCTCTCTCTCTCTCTCTCTCTCCCTTTCTGCCCAACCTTTCTCTTCCTTTGCCTCAGGGACTTCATATCCAACCTGAGGGGCTTCAGCTCCTTCTACAGCGGTCTTGGGGAGGCGTTATGCAGCAGAGAGCCGGCTCCGGCGAACCACTCCCTCTGCTGGAATGGGCAGGAGATGACAGACAGGTGACTCAGCTGTTCCTTCACCTACACAGTGCAGGCCTCACAGACACCGACACGTAAATCCAGCTTTATAAATCATTGCTTAGTCCAGCTGCAAATCCAGGAAAGTGTCGGTGAGTTGAAGGGTAAGTTTGCCCAGTGCTTATGAGCTTCACATGAGCAGCCCCCCCCCCCACTTCCCCCCCTCCCTTGCTGACTGTGAGTGTGAACCTTGACTTTGGCTCTATGGGACGTTATTAATGTCAGGTGTGCTGCCACGCTCTTCTCGCTTAGTTAATTGCACTTTCAATCATGCCCCCCCCCTCATCCAACAGGCAGGGATGATCCTGCACCCTGTGGAACCCCATTTGGTTTTTGCAATATTTCACTTACCCCCTGTCCTTTGGCTGAACAAATCATAACTTCCTACGTCTCCATCAGCACCTTTTAGCTGGCCCCAATTTCAGTTTGACTTTGATAGGCGCAGATATCCACTTTCTTTTTTTCCCTTGTAAATTGTGTGTGGAGTTTAATCAGTGCACAGTCACAAATCTCAGACGAGGTTGTGTGGAGGGGGTTAATGTTTTACCTCTGCTTCCCGAGGACGCTGACTATATTCTGTGCTTTTCTCAAACCGCTGAAAAGAGTCCGTCGTAGAAATTGAAGCGATCTGAGGGGAAGACGTTCGGGCTGGCGAGGGGGGCAGTTCTGTCCTGAGGGAATGATTACAAGCTGGACCCAACTGTGATAGGAAGGCACAGGCAGGCAGAGGAAATGATGGAAAGATTACAATGCCCCGAGGCAATCAATTCTCCATGTCATCTGTGAGGGCATGTGCCTGCAAATCCACTCCGATTTTCACTGAAAGATTTAGTCTGGATCATCGTCCATTATCCTCCCAGACACGAGCTGCTCCAGAGCCAGAACACACGCTCGCATTCTCGCACTGTTGGATGCAGATGAATTTAGGTCTTGGTGGTTTGAGGGGATAAGCGCCTCAGGAGTTGGATACTAAATGTCTCAGATGCAGGAAGCTCCTTGGAGCTTAATGTGAAACTTTTTTATCAGCCGTATTTACCATCATACGTGTCGCCAAGATTAGAAGAAGAAAAATGAAAGATTGTGCAACGATAACGGCTCCAACCGATGCTTGTGACGGCTGAAAATATGACTATTGCTCAATTATTTCCTCTACTCTTTTAGAGTTGATGACGGTGTAAACTCGTAGATTAGCTGAGAAAAGATAAGGTCCTGTGTGAACTGTGAACATTTATTTTACACTTAGACACTTACACTTTTACACGTAGAGTAGATAATGTCAGTAACTGGAGCAGGTTATTTATTTTCTCGCTAGAAATGGGGGGGGCTTTGATTTTTTTCTTGCACCTATTTCATTTTGATCTATTCAGTCATATACAAAGTGTTATATCCAAAAGATTTCCATAAATATATGCTGAACTCCATCTGACATCATTCTGAATTTGTCATTTGTAATTCATCAGAGAGTACAGGTAGATTATGCACAATTCAGTGACATCTAGTGGTGCATGGTGCAGCTGAATATATAAGTAGAAAAGCTATGGTGGCCATCATTTATCATTAAAAACCAAAGGGTGTTTAGTTTATTCATTTTTGGGCTAATGTGAAAATACAGCAACCTCCGCAGGGAGGACCCGCTCTTGATTTAAAAAAAAAATAAAGGGATCATATGTTGGGTAAACTATTCAAACACTCGGGTACTAATAAACTATAGAAATGAAATTCTATAAATCTACCAAAAGTTTAATCAGTTTTATTTCATTTAATTTGATTTAATTTGATTTATTTAGCAAGAATTAGTTAGTAGCAATGATACCGTATATAAAGGTTTTTGGCTCCTCCACAGTAGAGTCTGCAATCTGTCCATTGTACCGTGGCTGACATGACGACCAAGACTGATCACTCATTGATTATTGCTTGTGCACTTATTATTAGTGGGATGTTGTTACGATGGTTCCATGGCCCCATCGCTATTGGTCAGGCTCCAAATACCCAAGATGGCTGCATTTATTTAGTCTTTGCCTTTCTTTTTTAATAATGGGAGACATTGGAGATACATTGGAGATTTTTATTTACATCCATAAATATGCCATTAATACAGAAATGCCCAAATTACCATGACAAAAAAGGAGAATTACAAACATATATATATATATATATATGTCCTTGGGCAAGACACTAAACCCCACATTGTCCCATGTACTCGTAGATACAAAGTGCTGCAAATAGAAGCACAGTGTGAATGTCTGTGTGACTGGATGAATGTAAACTGTGCTGAAAAGCGCTTTGAGAGCTCTTCCAGACTTGATAAAGTGTTAGATACATGCAGACGATTTGCGAATAACCTGCAACAGCGGTTCTTTCCTCAATATCATACAAAATGCAAGAGAGACAAAGAGAGTCAAACTCCTTATGTGTCAATCACAATCACCGCTTTAAACCATTTGAACTTGTGAAAACCTGCTAATTGTGCTGTCACGTCATGATTATTGATGATATTATTCAGAACAGTCTTTTTTTTTTTTACCATGGTGTGAGCATGGTACAAGGAGTGTTTTCTCACTCCCAGAAACATAGTAGCTAAAACTCTTAGCTCTCCTCTTTTCTGTGTCATTTCGTGACAGTCCCCGCAAGCTCTTTTCTCAATGTCGTTCAAACTGGATTCACTCCGTGCTCATCACGACATCATGCGCGGGAGCTGCCCCCTTGTCTCTCCCCCTGACCCCATCGGTGCTTTGGGACTGGATAGGTGTGAAAAACCTCACACTCCATTATGTGTCCTCACAACGCCCGGACTCCTGCCTCCCCTCTCCTTTACGCAGGCTCGGCCATAATGGTATGGAAATTGGCGTCTGATTGGATTATGTGGGAGCTCGGCAATCGGATCACCACACAAATGGACCTCAAACCGAGAGCCCGCAGCCGAGACTGTCGGCTGCGTAAAACGGGTTTAATGGTGATATTTGCCGAATGATGTCGTGGTGAAAACGATGGTGCGCCTCCAACGTGAAACACTGAAACACTCTCTCTTTATCTCGCCCAAAATATCTTTGCCCTAATCATCTGTCCTCCACCCGTATTTCCTCTATTCCTCACATTAATGGATCGCAAATCTCTTTACATTATTGATGTGATCATTAGCTGCGGAGACGGGGTGAGATCATGGCTAATAAGAATAATAA
>JAFBJT010109991.1:93792-103833 GCA_016785325.1 Chascanopsetta lugubris | reverse complement strand
CAGGGAGGGGGGAGGGGGAGAGAGAGAGAGAGAGAGAGAGAGAGAGAGAGAGAGAGAGAGAGGTTGTTCTATAATGCGAGGGTCATGTTATCTGCATGATGTCGAAATCAGGTAACTATTATGAACAGGTAACCTTCGGATAGAGCTTGAACTAAACTAACCGATATGAAAAGTGCCTCCAACCGTGGCCCAGAATCAATAAAGTTGAACCTAAAGAAGAATAAATAAAACCAGGTTTGTTTGTTTTCACATACGATCAAACCTTTGGTCCAACTTTATTTTGGTCCATGGCCGGAGGCACTTTCCAGCTCTGATTGGTTCAAACCCAAGTGATAAGTCACTGTGATTTCAGGAGGAAAGCTTGTATTTTTTTAAATGTATGTATCGATCTATCCTTTGAACCAATTACACTCGTTTAGTCGACACAGAAACTAGGCACAAACCGGAGTTTGCCTCAAGTATCTCGATACACCATGTTGAGGCAGCTCTTCTAGACCAGATCGCCTAGGACGAGTCCTTAAAAACAAACCCAAACAATTCCAACAATAAATAGAATCAAATTCACCATAGTAATAATTGGCATGAAGTGACGCCATTGTTTCTGTACAATGCTGAAATCTGCCCTGGAATTTGTTTTGCTGGTCACCATAATGACATCATCGACTATAACCAGATGATTCATTCATTTCATCCAGTCAGACAAAGCGACCAGTATGAGGCAATGGGAAGATGTGCCAACATCAGAGCCTGTTTATTAACTCTCATTTAACCAGTTAACCCATCGCTGTCAAACAGAGGTGGATGCAGCCCCATGTACAATAATCATCTTGGGGCCACGCCCTCAATTCAAAGGTAAAAACAATGTAACACCTAAACTGAATGGAAACAAATCGAGGTAGTTGTTAAGGACTTTATTCTGAAATCAGTGCAATAGGAGAAGAGCAATTCATCCGTTTCAAGTAATACCAAACAATGGTCTGACAATATAAAACATGGAGGTTTCTGTAGAACAATGTGGAAACGTAAACAATAGAAACAACTAAAATATTTAGCAGAATGGTCTGACCCGCGAACAGCAGTGGCAACATCTTTGATTTAAACTCTGAATAAAGCACCAGGCTGTAACATTGTGACATTATATCTCCACATGTCCAGAAGATATAAATGTGATAATCCAAGTTGTTGTCCAACAATAATAAGATTATAATCTGCGTCCCTCCAAAGCAAACCACTCAAGACAACAATCTGTTTTTTCATTCATTGCTCAAAGCTTTTATTTGAAGTCATTTGCCTCCTGATGAAAAACATGTTAAGTGAAATGGTGCTGCCCATGTTTTACAGTCTCTGTGTTTGACATCTGCTGCAGCCTCCACACTTTAATGCGTTCAATTCAAACAAATACATACACACCAGATCCAAAGTCAACATGCTGGCCTCGCTTTATCAAACACACATACATGCGCAAAACGCACAAAGTTTCGACTCGGAGTCATCTGTCAGATGTTGGGAGCGAGGATCTGCTGGAGCAGCACTCGCACCGTGCTCGAGAGCTCCTCCACAGCTCCGTCGGGGACGTGGAGACTTTGACAGCACAAGAATAATGTGATATGTGTAGGTAGATAACTCACCGTCGCGCATAAAGATGACACATTACTGCTCGAATCCACCGGGACAATATGATTGAGCAATTAACTGCGCTGGATACAGACTCGTCCAATTATTAAAAGTTTTGTTTGCTTTACGGGGATCTCCCCGGAGACTCGGATGCAGGGGCCTGACTGTCTCCGTGTTGACACGCAGCTTATTATTCGGGTCTGCTGAGGTATGGAAAATGGCGGCGGTAGCGCTCTCGTCGTCGTCGTCGTCGTCGTCTTCGGGGCTCCCAGAGGTCTGAGTCTCCATAATTTCCTCCGAGGTTTATACAGAACTTGGTGATTTACGGCAAATAAATGTGCGGTGGAGATATCGCACTACTGCCAAGATCACAGGCTTTCTCCTGTGATGAGAGGAGGATGATGTCATTAGAACACACGGTGAAACCTGACGGATGGATGCAATAACACAGAGGAAATATTGATATGTCGCAACTCTCTCAACCCTCCCATGGAAGTGAGGCCCTAACGCTGGAATAAACTCACAAACTCACTGTCCGACTATTGTCTCGGGCCAGGTGGAGGAGACGGTGCGGGGAGGACAGCTAACCTCTGGTCATTGGCGCCGTCTGTCACCTCTCGTGACGGCTAACTGATGATTTTGTTTCGTCTGAAGGAAACCAAACCAGATTTCATTCGTCGTCTAAAAAGTGGATTCCCAATTAAAAGCCCATCACAAGCTCCATCCTCAAGAGCTTCTCCGTCCAACCAGTAGCTCTTGACTCTGATCAGGTCTGCTCCAAAATGGGATGGGGTTTTCTCTTGAGCTGTGCCCCTCACCTCTCCACCAATCGGGAACATCGGTTCAGTGCTGTTTGAATGAATCCCCTCCAAACCAACTTCAGCACCTGTGGCCGTGAGCGGTTTCTTCCCGGTGTGGAGCCGACAACACCACCATTGTGTGGCATGGATTGGATTAGATCGTAGAATTATGACAATAAACAATGTGCTGCGTTGCTCCACTTACATTATCCCTTGGATAGTTACAACAAAGTCGATGTTGTCACGACTTCCACAGTCATTCCAGTAGCAGCTGCTGCCCTTTGCTCCCGAAAATCTCGTGGGTGTCCATTTCTGCTCAAGAGAAGCACCAACAGTGTCAAACAGAGTTACGGTTGTTTTCAACAATTCACACCATAGCCTGCAAGTAATCAAATAAATAAAAAATAAAAATAAAATAAACCCTTTCTCCATGTGCCAACAGCATTGTTGCCATAGATACCGGGGCATGTTACCGCGATGGGATAATAGAAAAAATCTCACACAGAAGCAAGCAATGGTCAGCAGAGTCGTGATGCAACTGAACCACAGTGATGTAATGCCCTCACCCTCTCTCTGCTCTGGACACGAGGAAGAATATGGGATGTGGGTGTGCAGGGGCCGAACGGTGCGTGACTCATATTAACCTGCCTTTATCCAGGCAGGTGATGTTTCTCTGAGTCACAGGGGCAGATTTGACTCCCGTTACATTTTACGTGACTCGCTGAGCTTATTTACTTTCTTTCCCAGAGTCACAAGTGATAGGTTGATGCCGTCCTCACCACCAGACCCACCGTGAGTACACGTGATGTGGTGCTTAACCTGCCTTTGTTGTATTCCATTCCAATCCCGGGAAATCTAATAATTCTCTCCATTGGAGCAATTTGTTCATTTTCTACTTACAGGTAAAGTTGTGCTATTCCTGGAACTTCCGTGTGCGGTGTGCGTCACGGTTAAGTCGCGCGTGTGTGTAAATGTGTGTTGATTTATTCGACTCGGTGTGGTGTGAAGAGTATGTCACTCTGTGTTTTTTGGTTATTGTTTTTTTGCTGAGTCAGCACGTCGCTGATTGCAGCACTTTCAACTATTCCCGTTCACCGGAATTGTCACGTACGATGGCCCCGTCGGACACGTATGTGGTGCATTCTCTCTTTTCGGCGGCGGGGTGGGGGGGGGGGGGTCAGCAGCTCGCGGGGGACGCCACGGGCTTGATGATCTTGCCGCTCGGCGGCCGCGCTCCACACGGAAACATTGCAGTGTCGGGTTCTCTGCGAGGCCGCCAGGATCCTGGCACCGGCTCCAGACTTCCACTGGGAGCCTCCTATGGTCAGCCTGAATAACGCGCTGATGAAAAATGGAGATCACTTTGAGCCCCACTGTTCTTTTGGAAAGGAAATGGGAATCGCATTCATTCGATTCGTATTTTTTCTTTCCGACTGATTTCTGATGCTAATCTGGCAAAATGCTTCTGTTTTCTTCCCGGTTACAAAACAACTTTTCCATTCCAGGTGCCGTTTTATTGTCACGACTCTGGCGGTGAGGTGACAGGCCGCCATGTTTCCTGTTTTCCGCTCGGCTAAATCTCGACGTGAGACATTTACATTCCTCCCGTTCCGTCCCTTCCACTCTCAGTCCCACATTGCATTAACCCCAGTCACCTTGCGTGAGTCTGGACCCGGTCACAGGAATCTTGACTTAGCTCAGGGAGGTTTCCTGTCTCCGCTCTCAGAAATGAAGAATACAAAAAAGCTGGTCTGTGATTGAACCTTCAACCCCTGCGACTGCACACAGGCACACACAGACACACACACACACACACACACACACACACACACACACACACAGATACATGGACACGCCGCTCAAAGCGCTATTAATGCAGCCTCACAGATCCAGGACACACACCTCAGATTGAGCGAGCATGTGTGTCACTGCCGTCGCCCTGCAACCAAAGTTTCTCCGGTTTGATCCTCTCCCCTTGAAATACCCGTCAATATGTTTGTTTGTTTGTTTGTTTGTATGTGTGTGTGTGTGTGTGTGTGTGTGTGTGTGTGTCTGTGTGTGTGTGGGAGCAGGAAGAGGAAGAAGAAGGTGAAAAAATATTTTTGATTAAAAACCCGTATTGACAGATTTGAGTCAACAGGAGCAAATCTTCTTCGCCTGGTGACGGTCATCACACTCGGAGGAGACGTGAGCATGAGATGGTGTTTACGAAACAACAACATGTCCGCAGGCCAAACACAAGGGTCTTGTGCACAATCATATTAGCATTAGCATTGAAGCTAGAATGAAAAGCACACATTTGGAGAATACACAGTAATGAACTGGTCTCTGTTTGTGGTATTTTGAAGCAGTAATGAGCCTTGGAGCGTTTTAAGGAACTGTGTAATGATCCAAGCTCGGAATTTGGTTTTAATTCCTCCCAGTGACTCAAGATCTCTATACTTAATCTTTTGACAAAACTTTATCGACAACCTCCAAACGTAAACAGTTTGCTTGATACTACTTTTACTATGATGAAAAATTGCAGTGAATATCTTTTCTCCACTTTGCAAAGTCATCTCACGGCCTGATCGAACCCAGTTATTACACCTCTTCAGTAAACTGGGTCTTTTTTGTCTTTATTTTTTACCCCTTTTCTTTGCTTCTTTTTCTTCTTCATTTAATATATGTGTTGTTTTTTCCCCTTTGTATCCTGGGACAGGGCACGTCAGGGGGTGGGATCTCACTGAACAATCTGTATCACTGAAGTTCAATATAATAGAGTTTGAAAAATCCAAATCAAAAAAAGTCGCTATGTGAGTGAGTTCTTACATTTGGAAATAGTATGTTCAATGACCCATTATTTTTTTTTACCTGATACTTTAATACATTACTTTAAGAAGCGTGACTCTCAAAGTAGTCACTTTTCCCATGTTTGGCCCATTGGACTGTTGGTGATGTCATCGATGGCAGAAGGTGCAGCAGAGAGCTGGCTGTGGGGCAATTGGGTCGATTGAAAGCTAAACTGCTGGGCATGTTCTGCGGGTGTGCGCGACTTTACATGTAAAAACAAAGGGTTTAGAATAGTGTGGGTGCAACATGACACTCCAGTGGTCTGCACGTATGTGTGTGTGTGTGTGTGTGTGTGTGTGTGTGTGTGTGTGTGTGTGTGTGTGTGTGTGTGTCAGAGACACGTGATCCAGTCTGCGCGACTAAAGGCAGTTAAGCAGCGAGGGCACACATGAAGAGAGGGAGAAGGTGCCTGAGCGCTGAGGGGAGAATGTGAAGATGTGGACGGAGGGAGCTGCAAATGTCACAGTGATGGAAGAAAGAATGTTTCGGTGGTGAGGGATGAGACGAGAAATTCAATCTGGGTCCAGACAGAGGTGTAACAGAGCAATTTGTTTGTGGCGTAATGGAGAGGGGAGATGGCCTGGCCGGGGTGATAAGTCGGCCAGGTCCTGGTCAGTCTGGACCGGGAGGATAAGAGCGGCTCTGGATCCTCCGCGGGAAATATTCAGAAAGAGGAATATGTTTTGAAAGCGGTGGAGAAAGGTTAAGCTAGCGGGAACAAAAAGGGCTAAATATGACATTTGAACAATGGAAGTATTTGTCGTATTTACAAAGGTGTTTTGGAGTCTCGTATGAATCGGTGTTGGGCAGGGTTCAAAGGTAATCAGGCAGCGTCACAACCAATGGAGCTGACATACACTTCAACGGGCGCAAGGAAACCCACTGAAATCAGCTGCAGGCAGGAATCTCTGGAAACAGGAGCTGGTGCGGCACATCGAGTGATACCAAATGGGTAAAAGCACGTAGGACAGAGTGGCACAGGAAAATAGATTATTCAAATACATTTTAACATGCTGAAACGGGCGATATATATATATATTTGACAATACATGTGAAAAATATTCATGTACCATGGATGACAATATAGCGTTTCTTCTTCAAGCATATATTGCGAAATATAAAGAATGCACACCATGTATCTTAAAATGATGTGGAATGTGACCCGCATGCGATTTCTCGCTCGACATAACTGTACTTGGAAAAATGCGTCCGTTTCAGACAGACTTTCACCCATTTTGTTACAAAATGAATGAAAACACATCAGTGGAAAGCTGTGATGTTGGCTGGGTTTGATTTGAGAATATTTCATTCTCCAGCTAACCCTAACTTTTCAGCCATTCCATGAATTTCGTTAAGTCCGACTTTTCTGTTTATTTCTGTATGTGGCCGTCAGTGAAAGACGTTTCGACACCCCTGTTTCTTGTGAAGCACTCTGACATTTACATGTACGAAGAGTTGGAGTTACATAAAAGGAATTAACTTGATTTTGGCCTCAGGGAAAAACATTCAACATCGGAATGAGAGGAGCCACTCGCGCTGCTCACACAGACACTGTAGCCAGGTTGATGGCATGTGTGTTGGCTTTTTTTCCTTTTTTTTACATTATCTCACCATTGTATTCACTTAAACATTTCTAAGTGGAGAAGCCATTACAAGCCAATGGCCTTGCTAACTTTCTATTGTCACCTGCTGATCTGCTAAGTGTATCTGCTAAACACACACATTTGAGTGCATTCTAGACTATTTGCACCAATGGACTCAGTTCTCATAACTGTCTGCAAACCGCTCGGTGAGTATGAGAAGGTTAAATAAAAGTGGACGGCGCAACACAGATAATAAGCTTTGATGGCTCTCTCCACTCTCCGGCCGTTGGAGCCCTCAAAGGTCAGAACTGTCGAGAAGTCCTGCTTTATGTTTTTTGGCCCGTAAACTGTGAGACGCACGGCCTCTATATGTGAGAACTACAAGTCCCTCTCATCAGCACTTTGTAAGGAAAACGGCTTTTACCTGCAGATTACATTCGCACTGAGGCCTCTGACACCACATGATTATTAACAGGACCATTCTGTGCTGCTCAGTGACTCAGTGAAGCCCCATTGTGGCTCCAAGCTCTCGTCAAGGCTGCTGCTGCTGCTGTGTGTGTGGTGTGTGTGTGTGTGTGTGTGTGTGTGTGTGTGTGTGTGTGTGCGTGTGTGTGTACAAGTCCATTGACTATTCTTTTTTGACATCTCCTACATCTGTGGCAAATGGCTCAGTGGTACAACATGTGCTTTGAATGTATTGCATGAGGTCATGGGTTCACCTCCCGCTCTCAGGTGTATTGGTTGGAAGTATCTGCTAAAGGAAAAGAACAGAAGCATGTGACTCAAGCATTTGTTTGTCATGTTCAGCTCACTCGTACAATTTCAAGAACATATCCCAGAATTCAGTGCATATAAAAAATAGCATAAACAGTGTAGTTTACTTCAGCCTCTTAATCATATGAAATTCTGTCAAGCATTGTTCATGTATTCACATTATATTCATTAAAAAGTCTCAGGTATGAAGCATCAACATCCTCAAATTGCTTGGCTCATTTTACACAAGTCAGAATTTAACTATTTGACTAAAAAAAGACACCAAAAATGGAGTCACTGAGCTTATTCTACCTGCAGCGCTGTGGATGTTCCTGAGAAAGGGCTTACTGCCTCTACAGCGCACAGATGTTTTACATTAATATGAAATGTTTGGGATTTCAAATGTCACTTTGCTGTAGAGGTGTTTGTTTTCTTGTTTCATTCACATCACCGCTCCGGTGGACTGAAGGAGGTTGGCAGCTGGTGTTACTGGGAATAGCGGGAGTGATGGTGCAAAGGGTCGGGCCAAGAGGTCGGGAGTTGACCCACCGGGAGAGAGGGAAATGAAGGGGAAAGGAGGAGAGGAGGAGAGGGGTGGGGGGGGGTGACAGGGGAGGAAGGGACCTGGAGCACTGACACGTGGAGGAGAGAGAGAGAGAGAGAAAGAGAAAGAGAGAGAGAGAGAGGAGGGGAGGAGAGGGTGAGGGCAGAAAGGTGACACGCTCAGACAGAGGGAAGGGGGGAAAGATGGAAGTGTGGAAGTGTGGAAGTGGGGATGCTGCTGATCCATCGGTTTGACCTTGCAGACAGTAAGTAGCCTCTACTTTTGTGTGTGTGTGTGTGTGTTCATATTTACTTTTGTGAGACTGTGTGCGTGTGTGTGTGTGTGTGTGTGTGTGTGTGTGTGCACAAGCGAGTCAGTGTTTTTATTTCCAGCAGCAGCAGCAGCAGCAGCAGCAGCAGCAAGCTGTGCTTCATTTGGCGGCTGAGGTCAAACCACCCGGAACACACACAAACAACTCCCTCCTTTACGCCACTGAGGAATCTGCCGTCTCGCTCATCTCATCAACCAATCAATGACCGAGAGCCTCCGCATGGACGATTGGTCCAAGTGTCTGCGAGAGGGCTTCACAGCAAAGGTTCACCTGTTGGCTGCTCGGACTTAAATGCGCCGTGTTGTTGTTGTTGCCTCTCATTTTGAAGGGCTGTTCTCACACACTCACAGTAAACGCTGGCACATCACAGGTGAGCACAGTGCAGAGGCTAAAGGGACTAAAGGTAGAAGACCAAATAGTTGATGAGTTGTGGTCAACTGAAGTGTACGTGAAAAAAATGTGGGCGGGGCGTATAGCATGATAAAAATGTGGGCGGGGCGTATAACATTATACAAATGTGGGCAGGGCGTATAACATGATAAAAATGTGGGCAGGGCGTATAACATGATAAAAATGTGGGCGGGGCGTATAACATGATACAAATGTGGGCGGGGCGTATAACATGAGACAAATGTGGGCGGGGCGTATAACATGATACAAATATATAGGCGGGGCGTATAACATGATAAAAATGTGGGCGGGGCGTATAACATGATAAAAATGTGGGCGGGGCGTATAACATGATAAAAATGTGGGCGGGGCGTATAACATGATAAAAATGTGGGCGGGGCGTATAACATGATAAATATGTAGGCGGCACGTATAACATGAGACAAATGTGGGCGGGGCGTATAACATGAGACAAATGTGGGCGGGGCGTATAACATGATACAAATATATAGGCGGCACGTATAACATGATAAAAATGGGGACGGGGCATATAACATGATAAAAATGTGGGCGGGGCGTATAACATGATAAAAATGTGGGCGGGGTGTATAACATGATAAAAATGTGGGCGGGGCGTATAACATGATACAAATATGTAGGCGGCACGTATAACATGAGACAAATGTGGGCGGGGCGTATAACATGAGACAAATGTGGGCGGGGCGTGTAACATGATAAAAATGTAGGTGGGACGTATAACATGAAACAAATGTGGGCGGGGCTTATTTTGTGTCTGTGTTCAGACGGCTGTCACATGTGAGTGCTTTGAGCGACCATCATGTCCCAGGCATGGATGTAAACTCATGTCTTCTTCTTTCAGACAGCTGTCACTTGAACAGATGGATGGATGGATGGATGGATGGATGGATGGATGGATGGATGGTTGGATGGATGGATGGATGGATGGTTGGATGGATGGATGGATGGATGGATGGTTGGATGGATGGATGGATGCACTTTGCAAAGTTCACAGATGAGAAACTATACAGTGATTCAGTTCTAGAGAGTCTAGACCTCAGATGCAAACCTTGTGCAAAGAACAGAAAGCAAAGGTACTGTTTTCTCTTGTGTGCGTTTGGAGTAGAGAGAGAGAGAGAGAGAGAGCGAGAGAGAGAGCGAGAGAGTGAGAGAGAG
>JAFBJT010109991.1:82818-93772 GCA_016785325.1 Chascanopsetta lugubris | reverse complement strand
CCTCTCATTTTGAAGGGCTGTTCTCACACACTCACAGTAAACGCTGGCACATCACAGGTGAGCACAGTGCAGAGGCTAAAGGGACTAAAGGTAGAAGACTGTGGAACATGAATCGTCTCTCTCGCCCAAACAGTTGATGAGTTGTGGTCAACTGAAGTGTACGTGAAAAAAATGTGGGCGGGGCGTATAGCATGATAAAAATGTGGGCGGGGCGTATAACATGATAAAAATGTGGGCGGGGCGTATAACATGATAAAAATGTGGGCGGGGCATATAACATGATAAAAATGTGGGCGGGGCGTATAACATGATAAAAATGTGGGCGGGGCGTATAACATGATAAAAATGTGGGCGGGGCGTATAACATGATACAAATATATAGGCGGCACGTATAACATGATAAAAATGTGGGCGGGGCGTATAAACATGATAAAAATGGGGGCGGGGCGTATAACATGAGACAAATGTGGGCGGGGCTTATTTTTTGTCTGTGTTCAGACGGCTGTCACATGTGAGTGCTTTGTGCGACCATCATGTCCCAGGCATGGATGTAAGCTCATGTCTTCTTCTTTCAGACAGCTGTCACTTGAACAGATGGATGGTTGGATGGATGGTTGGATGGATGGATGGTTGGATGGATGGATGGATAGATGGATGGATGGTTGGATGGATGGATGGATGGATGGATGGATGGATAGATGGTTGGATGGATGGATGGATGGATGGATGGATGGATGGATGGATGGATGGATGGATAGATGGATGGATGGTTGGATGGATGGATGGATGGATGCACTTTGCAAAGTTCACAGATGAGAAACTACACAGTGATTCAGTTCTAGAGAGTCTAGACCTCAGATGCAAACCTTGTGCAAAGAACAGAAAGCAAAGGTACTGTTTTCTCTTGTGTGCGTTTGGAGTAGAGAGAGAGAGAGAGAGAGAGCGAGAGAGAGAGAGAGAGAGTGAGAGAGAGAGAGCGCGAGCAAACTCAATAAAGCATAGATGGAATTTCACCAAACTTTGTTTTTATTACTTTGGAGAGCATCTCTCCAGATGATTACCCTGAGGAGCTGAGGGGTGGAAGGTCGAGGTCAAGGTCGACAACAACACCGTCTGAGAAGCAGATTTTCCATCACAGCACCACGGACAACACACACACATCACGCCACGCTGGAGCTCATGTTGATCAGAGAGCGACTCCGCAGCGCCGGATTCTACGTGATAGGAGGACATGTGCAACATCTCCATCATGTCATGTCATGTCAACTTCAATCGCACATCAAGTAATTCAGGGAATCAGTGTCAGGACCAGGCGGCAGGCTCCTAGTGGGATTCGAACCAGTGACTTTTGCCCCCAAAGACGACCGCTCCGACCACTGAGCCACTGCCGCCACGCCTCTGTCGTCCCCACGGTAAATCATTCAGCACAAGATTCTATTTCCTGTTTGATCAGCTGTTTGACCTCCCACCTGCATCACCTGTGATAGATTCATATTCTGACTTCCCAGGTTCTAATGAGTCAGTCATGATGTTGTCAACATAAATAACATTATCGTGTGTGTGTGTGTGTGTGTGTGTGTGTGTGTCAGTGGGGGGTGTGTGTGGGTAAGTGTGTGTGAAGGCCACCAGCAGCCCGGTGCCAAATAATGAGCCCGTCCCGAGGCATCGCCGCCTGCCATTATGGAGCGGAATGGGACGAGGGCGCGGGAGACGGCGCTCGGTGAACTTCATGACCCCTTCACCCTGCGCGTGCTTACTGTTGTCGGGTAAAATGAATCAAGAGGAAGGAGAAGCAGGTGAAAGTGAAGTGATGAATAGGCGAGAGGAGGCCGTGAGTTTTTGAAGAGAGAGAGAGAGAGAGAGAGAGAGAGAGAGGAGGAAATGTGTGGTGAAAGCACTGACGCAGGAGGAGGGATGGAGGAGAAGATGGTAGAGGACAGACAAATGGTGGAGGGCAAGTGGAGGAAATGGGGGGAGAAAGACAGGGAAGCAGCGAATGAGAGAGCGATAAAGGTGACGGGAGCCACACACACACACACACACACACACACACACACACACACACTCTCGACAGCCTGGATGCCGAACCACCTAAATTGAGTGCAAATAAAGAAGTGCGGCAGTGTCTGGCGAGCGTCCAGTTACCATGCAGGAAGCGTAAAGACGGGATGATTGAGTAGTTTTAGGGACTAACAACATTCCGCCTTGGGATGAGCCGGACCCTCATCCTTCATCCCCCCGAAGACAGCCAGTTATTGGAGCTGTTATGAGCGATGATGTTAATTATGTATCTGACTATTTTTACACCGAGAAACAAGGGCAGATCGGATCATTACTCGGGCTCCGGTGGCAGACGGGCTGGCAGGTAGACGGTGTGATTTGAAAGTGGAGCAGACAGATGGGCGAGTGAGACTGTGATTACCAGAGGATGAGCGATGATTGCAGTGGAGCCGGACACTGTCATTAATCAAAGGCCGGTCGATACGTTGCGCTGTGGCAAAAGGCCGCCGGTGCATATGGGCAATATTCTGAGGCCGAACACAAACATTTTGTCGTCGGCGTAAGTTGATCAGACGACTCGGGGAAGAGGAGCCGTTAACCTGGACGCACGCAAAGCTAGTTTGGGGGGTAAACACAGCGATCAAACGGAGGGTTTCAGACTTTACCTTTATCGATAAGCCCCGCCTACATTTGATCATGTAGCCTTCAGGCGACCGTAACTCATCGACCATTTGGGGTAGAGGGATCATTCCGATGAAAGAAGACGACGAGAGCTTTACACGGGTGTCTGGGATATTATGGTCGCACAAAGCAAGTCACAGTTGTCTGAACACAGGCAAAATATAAGCCCTGCCTACATGTTGTCATGTTGACCATCACTCATCAAGCGTTTGAACTGGAGAGAGGGTCAACCCCAACCCTGACCCTTTACATCGATGTCTGGGTGATGACGGTGGCACAAAGCACTCACAAGTTCATCCATCCATTTTTCCAATCCATCAGCCAATCCATCCATCCATCCGTTCATCCATCAATTCATCCGTTCATCCATCCATCCATCTGTCCATAGCAATTATTGAGGATCTCGAATCATCCCAACCCCAGATTAGCATGCGAACTAGGATCCCTCTCACAGAAACACCTCCATTCTTTACCACTCTAAGGTTCACATGAAACGCTGACACGTCATAACAGTTCACGCTTCAGTTGAATCACAGAGTGTCTGTGTTGGTCGGACAAGGCGCCACATGTTGACATTACAGATGAGGATTTGTTGGCTTTCGGGATTTCGCAACACTTGGTTGAGTTCGGAGACGAATTACATTCTCCAGTGTGACGGTTAAAGTCGGTAAATTCATTTCATGCTCCGACTGAATTATTCCTTCCCCCTCCTTTATTTTAACAAGTGCCCAAACACAACACTGTTAATCATGCTTTATGTTCCAGGAGTGAGCGAAAACAAATGAAAAGTGTGAAGAGTGAACACTCTGCAGCGGACACCCTCGGCCTGAGCACCGCTGCCCCGGCTGAAACCAGAGCGGCCAGACCTTTATTAAGTTGATACATTTGTAATTTGCTCGGTGCACACCGCCGAGGCTAAAGCAAATGAGTTGAATTTCTCTCTTTTTTTCCGTACCAGACAAAGCTCGCTCCGTACAACCCTAATAAATAATAAATGATGGCCTTCCTAGGGGCAGCCAGAGCAGACGCCCGTCTGGCATATTCACCCAGAATGAACATTTGTGTGATTCAGTTTGTTTACACCGTCTCTCCGACAGAATTCACTTGACAGACGGTCGGCAGAGGACCTCACTCAGTCAGCCGTGTTTTCACGCTCTGGATATAAATGTGGTGCTCGACCCTTCTGCTGAATACCTCCCTCTCTCCCTCCCTCCCTCTCTCTCTCCCCCTTTATGCTCCTCTGTCGTACCACCAGGGCCGATCCGACCCTCTGATAGTCGTCCCAAGAGCTCACCACAGCTCCGGCTGTACGGGAGAAACTCCCCAGAACAAAGAGCCGGAGCGGTGACCTGGCATTCCACTGCTTGAGGAGCCGCAGCCAAGCTTCCCCTGATTGAATCCTCCCCTCCACTAGAGACCCCCCCCCCACCCACCACCCTACTTCCCCTGTTCCCCATCGCCCCACCCCTCTTCTTACCCCTCTCAACCTGGCAACCGCACAGAGTAGACGAGCTCTTGATCAGAATGCGAACGGTGCTTGACTCCTCCCGAGCACACAAACAAACCTGTCTGCTGGAGAGCCTGGCACACACTGACCTGACCTGCTGGTCATGGGTTCATACGCTCTATGACAAACCGCAGCTCCGAACTTTCTACTTCAAACTCTTAAGCGGCACGGCGACGGAATATCAATGAGGAGGGCGACAGGCACGCCATCAGAATCCCACCGAGGGGTTTTCTATTAAAACGACAGCCGGGTCACAATGGAGGAAATTATACGCACACTTTATAATGTCATTGTGTTGTTGTCGTCGCGGTAACAATGACATTAGCGAAAAATCCAGTTGAAGGACGTTTTGTGACACACAGCAGAGTCGTTCCCTTTCATGTGGAAAGTACTGGCGTGGTGGGAAGAGGAGGAAGAGGAGGAGGAGGAGGAGGAGGAGAAAGCTCGGTCCCAGTGAACGCAACTTTGTGACTGGTCCAACTGATCGATACTGACATGTGTATTTTTCCATTTATGGAGGGTTTCAATGCAGAACCTGTTGTTTGAGCCAGTTGATTCCAATTTGAAAAAAACCACAACAAGTGAAAAAAACCCTCGTCAACGTCATCGCTCCACTTCCAGATCAGAATCCGACAAAGTCTCGTCGCCAGATGGAATGTTGATGTTGGACGATGCGGCCGAACCTCAGATTGTGGTCGGTGATAACAATGCTGAACATGCAGTTGTTCTAAAAGGCAGAGGGAACATGGAAGGAGACGTACTTCACTTCGACTCTATCTACTGCTCTGTCGGGTAACCTTTAAAAAAATAATAATAATAATAGACTACTCGCATGACGTCATGCTTTGGTGCTGAGTACTGGTGGACACTGTTGTCGAATAGTTTGCAGGCGAAGCTTTCAAATAAACCTGATTCCTCCTGGACCTAAATCCGTCCTGACGTCTTCACGGACATTAAGGAGAAGCCAGAGCCTGATTTCTGATCCCAGAAGACTTTCTGCGGACCACGCTCAAAACCGGGATGTGATCTCTTCGACCGTCCACTGATACATGAACTCAAAAGCCTGACCTGGGTATTTTGATCTTGTATCAGATGTGCATGCCTGTACTGGTTACCAAAGTACACAGGAAGACTCTTGGGCTTTGAAGTAAATGGATGTTTTCGGTGTGAATACCTCGCTCAGCGTGTCTCGGCGACAGAGAGGCACGTTTCTTCTCTTAAGAAATGCATGGTGATAACCTGGCAGAGTCTCAAAATGAAAGAACAACATCCCGGACCAGACGTGAAACGCGATACATTGTTGGAACCCGTCATCGGAGGCTCGATCGCGAGAAGGAGGAAAGACACGAGACGGAGAGAGTTTCTCGGAAATCAATCGTGAGCCTCAACAAAAAATCAACTGCAATGAAAAAAAAAAAAAAATCCCGCTCGTACTTGTTCTGTCCCATATCACTCCCGCAAAGATACTGTGTTTCAGTCTGGACCAATGCGTGAGCCAGGACTCAAACTATCATCGTGTCCGTCCTGTTGTCATCATCTTCTTATAGTTGACATTCGATATGTTTACATGCAAAGTTAAGTCAGGCTTTGGATGTAGGTCAACTAGACCTTCTGAGTGGACCACTGTCCTTGACCGTGCACAAGCACAAGCGATGGATCTACGTACCAATGGGACTATGTACAGCTCTGCTGCACTAGGGGGCGATATATGCTCTCTTTTTTTGCTTTTTAGAATTACCTGCTGTGTCACAGACAACCAAGTTAGCCGTGGTTAGCTTGTGGCACCATATCAACCAGTAACTTGTGAATGCTAAAGAACTCCATATGGTGCTCTGTACGTGTGCTAGCATTAAATGCTATGTTGTCTTGGGTCCGGAGATCAAGATACACGGTGGCTCAGTTGGTAGAGCTGTTGCCTCGCAGCTAGAAGGTCCCATGTTCGATTCCCCGTGTGCGAGCCTTTCTGTGAGTTTGCATGTTCTTCCTCTTCCCCTTTAAAAAAAAAATACATTGTGATCCTGACCACGGATGGCGACATGGAGTCGGTTCCCCGGACACCAGACAAAATGGCTGCCCTCTGCACCTAGCTGCCCCCGGAGGAAGGTCGAGGCAGGAAAGATTACCGCGGACTCAATTTCACCGGCTTGTGTGCGTGTGTTTCCCTCCAGCATGTGCATCTCATGTGACAACAAAATGAATCTTATCTTAAAGATGTTGTGGCATTCGATTGTGACCTTTGACCTCAAATGGATTTATAGATCTTCATTTATGCTGTTTATATTGTTGTTGCCTGTTTCCATGAGACCTCAGACCCTTGCTGAGGGTCGAAGGACTAAAGATGTTACTCACCCTGTGAGTCAACTTGGGATTTGTGTGCTGGTTATATTGTCAAAATTTGATTGATTGATTGATTGATTGATTGATTGATTGATTAACATTCGACTTCTGGGTCAAATCATGGATTACGTCTAAAGAGCCTCAGCTTGCTGAGGTTGGACTCACGGCGTCAATCGTTGTCCTCTGATGTAACTGGAAACACGGAGAGAGTTAACAAACTAAACCAGTTTCATCTGACCGTAGAAAAAGTCCTTGGTGAGACTAGAAAAGAAAAAAAGTTCCATTCCAACAGTTGTTGTAAAAGTGGACGCAAACAACGTGGCCACTCAACACGGCTCAACTGTTTCTTTGTTGTCCTGATAAAAAAACAAGATGAAACTGGAAAAGCAGTTTGTTCTTTCCCCTTTCATTCTCCACCATCATCTGAAACACAAGCTGGTGCGCACATCACTTTCATTCACACAACAGAAACTATATGTGCTGCAGGCAAACGTCCCGAAACCCGCTCTTCGCGTGCGCCGTGAAGTTGGCCGGAGCATAGCGGGTCGTTTTCATCAGGTTTTTTGTTGCAGTGAGACGGAAGCAGGTTCTCGCTTTAATTCGAAAAACAGCCTCTTCCAGAGAGGTGACACCGCTCTCCCTCTCACCGGAGAGGAAGTGCGGCATGTGGAGACCGAGACCGAGCCGTGGAACCTGCTGCGAAGCGGAGTGGGCGTGTGGACGCGTTACAGTTTGTCTGTGGGTGTTTGTCAGTCCGACAAACAACATCGTTCGAAAACCATCTGCCTGGTTAATGGGGGAGCGTGACGCCACGAGATGCTTTGATAGCAACCTTTGAAACTACGGACATCTGTGTGTGGTGCAGTGTGTGTGTGTGTGTGTGTGTGTGTGTGTGTGTGTGTGTGTGTGTGTGTGTGTGTCATGATGGGAGATTCGGTTCCATCTGCTTTTATTGTTTCGCTCCTTGATTGCTCCGCTTGCAGCAAACTTGCATTCTGGGACTGTTTTATTTTGGAACACACGCCCACGCAAGCATACCTGCGAGGAGCATTCACACACACACACACACACACACACACACACACACACACACACACGCACACACAAATGGAGACACAATGAGAACTGAGTGATATCCTAGTTGTTCCAGTGTGTGCACAGATGTGAATTTGGGAAATACAACACACAAATAGAGTCTTTATGAAAGGCCAGTGATTGTTATTGAATTGTGTCTTTGTCTCTGTTTCAAACAAACACATGGAAAACACCACAGCTCCCAGATTACATGGGCAGCTCTGAGGCCAAATGTTGAACAATGGAGTTTAATTACTTTTTGATTTTAACTTTAGTTTCCTTGCTCAATCTTCCAGCGGAATCCAATGTATTTGATTTTCTTCTTTATATTGTCGCTGTCTCTCTCACACAAGGGCTTATTTGTGTGTGTGTGTGTGTGTGTTTGTGTGAGTGTGTGTGTGTGACACAGGGGCAATTTTTTCTGTGTGTGTGTGGAGTGTCATGTCCTGTGATGTCAGCGTGTGTGCATGTATGAAGGAGCCCCTGGGACCAAAGAGACATAAGGCAGAAACGAGGTTAAAAGGTTAATACAAAGATACACACACACATACACACACACACGCACACAGACACACACACATACACACACACACACACAGACTTTACATTCAAAAACATTCACAGAATCACCAAATACCTGAAATACAACATTGACCTCAAACCATGTGAGCTCAGCTGCACAGAGGTCAAAGGTCAAAGGTCAGCCCTTTGTTTTGTTTTGGTGTTAATGCAGTAGAATGTGCACTGGAACCTGCAGGGATCTCACAGGCACATACACGAGCGCGCACATGCAGCCACGTGCACCACAAACACGGCACGTGTTTTGACCCGGGGGCCGACGCTGTGCTGCAAGAGCTGCCGGGGCCAGGAGGGACCTCGCTCTGTCTCTGTTCATATTATTCAAAAAAGAATAAAGCTTTTTTTTTTTTTTTTTCCCTTTCTTTTTCTTTTTTGTGCTCCAGCAAATTGAAATTCGAAACAAAATGCCTATTAAGAGCTAAGAGACCTCCCTGGAGGGAGAGAGCGCTGGCATTTAACATGCAGACCCGGTGTTTTGCTCCAGTCCTTTCAAACAGCAACACGGCCGAAGCGATCTCCCCGAGAACCGCGCTGCACATTTCTTGCCGATGAGTTTCGGCACCAGCCCAGATACACAAAGTGGAATGAAGGCGTCATGGTTTATCAAAGTGGCCGTAGTGTTTATTCTGCGAGGAACAAACACGCAGGCTGCTTAATAACACTGGCACAGGATGTTTCCCCTGCAACACGTACACAAGGGGAAGGCAGCTGTCGGCCCCTCACAGGTGATGTGGCTTTGCACATGTGGCACCAGTGTTCACTTAAAGGTGCAGTGTGTCAGATGCATTTTTGTCACTTCTAAAAAATATGGCAAAACAATTGCATACCGGCATTTCCATCAATTTATAATCACCTGCATGTCTTGTTTTTTCCCCATTACCCTTAAATGAGCCCATTAATGTGTATTTACGTGAGCAGCGGGTCCTCTCTACGGGGGCCGCCATGTTTTTACAGTGGTAAAAGTGGACGCTTTAAACATCCTCTGAGTTTTAATGACAGCTGAATTCGACCGTGGGCTCTCCTGCATGCTGGGAAGGGTGAGGTGATGGACGCTACATGCAACTCCACCACTAGATGCCACCAAATCGCACACACTGCACCTTTAACCCCTCTAGATGCTACGTGCATTGTTCAAGTGCGGGAGTGTGAAAGTGAGTCGGACGTTTGGTAAACAGCAGAGTGTGACTGTGTCGTGCAAAGTGAATCCTCTCAGGGGTCAGTGCTTTTGGCTGTTGAAGGGAAAAACAGAGTAACTTGAACAACCGCTCAGTCACAACAGCAGGATTTCGCATTTTTCGGGCGAGAAACACGGCAGAGCCAACGTCGCGTTGTCTTTAATAATCTGCGAGCGTGCTCCAAAGGTAATAATGCAACCCTACTGTGTTTCCTGCTAAATATGTTTTAGTACTTATGATCCATTTCACCGGGGGACGTGTAATTACCACCTGGATCGTACTATCGCAGTGTGAAATCGTGATCCCGCCGAGGAAGGAAGTCTGTGTTGAGGCATGCGGAGCGCAGGACTGTGTTATTGGTTCGGACAGTCAGCGTTTCTCACTGTTTAACACTTCGGACACGTTTTACCACCCTACAGTTCCATTAGACAACAAAGACCCCCCTCGAGTTCCGAGGAGTCGATTTCTTAAAGAGACCGACGCTAAAAATGTTGTGCAATCAGTAACTTTGTAATCTGTATTGACCCATATATTGGTCTTGAGCACCGCACTGCATTTGTCTGTCATTCGCACTTACATTCATAGTCCATCTGCTGTACGTGCAACACTGTCATCCATCCCTCACGCACTGTGATCCAATGCTATGGTGCTAAGCATGGTGGAGCACACACCCACAGACACGGTGTGTCACTGTGGTTGCATCAACAAGGCTGTGGAAGCTGCGATTGGTCGGTTTTGTATTTCCCCTTATGCATCCCCTCAGTGGCCACATTAATAGGTACACCCTCAAAGATCCCTTACAATGGTTTTTATTATTGCTGTCACAGATGAAGACGCACTTGAGGACTTTGTACTTTTTAACATCTGACATTTCTATATCTGTGTGGACCAATGCAAAGGAGTTGCATTCGGCCAGTTCAAGTGTACCTAATAAAGTCGAGACTCTTCTCTGCCGTGTTAAATGCTGCATTAACTTTAATAAATGTTATCTGACAGCAGACAAGTCCAGCTCCAATAATATACGACCTGCGTCTGTTTTAGTGTTTTTAAAACAGACACAGTGGAAACTAAACTCAGAGACACAGGAAGTGGTTGGTGGCGATACAACATATAAACACTCGCACACAAACATAAACACACACACACACAGTGGTGTGAGGCAGTGCCGTGTGTGCACAGCGTAGCTTCATTGTGTAACCGTAAATCAGAGCAGAGAGCGGCGGTTTGGGGGAATTGATTGGATTCCTCCAAAGACACTGAAGATGGGATTAAACCACCGACATTCCGGTCAGCGGACGACCCACTCCTGAGCCACGGCAGTAAGAACAATTTGCTGATTTGTTCCCGAAACATTTTTAGCTATAATCTGCCCGCTATTACATTTCAGATACTTATGTAAATGGGCACATTTGTGGCGAGCAGAAATTGTTGCATAATGTTGATATTCCTTTTTTATTGCTGCTTACTGTACAGATCTGAGGCAACATTATCCCACCAGGGCTGTTCCACCTACCGTGCGGTGTTAAGTGCTGCCTGTGTGCACACGCACACACACACACACACACACACACACACACACACACACACACACACACACACA
>JAFBJT010109991.1:65953-76631 GCA_016785325.1 Chascanopsetta lugubris | reverse complement strand
CTGACCATTGATAGTATGGGCTATTGACCAGGAGCCTCAGAGTGCTCATCATCAGGCCCATAAAGGGGGGACGGTGTCTCTGGGACATTGATCTCCGTCTCCCGGGGGCGTTGGAGTGCTGCTGTTCACTGAAATGATAGAAGATGAGACACAACTGAAAGTGACGCAGGGAGCCGGAGCTTTAGCGCCGGTTAGCACCACGGGAGCGACAATGCTACCAGTGTCTCGAAGAAAATTGAGCAAAGCACCTTTAGAACCTTTTTTTTTTTTTTTGGGATATTTTGGTTACGTAAAAGATTTTTTGATGTCCCTCAAATAGAACACTACCCCAGAGTTTCTGAAAAACCTTGCTAGGAGTCAGGCAAGTATTTCCCGGAAACCCTGAAGTCATGTGACATTAGACTAAAGATATAAAACTTATAATAGAGAATAATAAACACCTATAGTGGTTTGTCTTGTCTTCATTTAAAAAATGCACATAGAGCCAGAGAGGAGTTTGATTTGTCCTACACATGTTGCAGTCACATGGAGTCTTACTGTGACGATGGGTCGAGCTCAGTGACATCTAGGGGTGATACTGCATATTGCAGCTGAGTATCCATCGACTCACACTTCCTTTCAAAGTATATCGGAGAAGTAATGGAGGCCTTCAGCTATCAAAGAATTGTTTTGATTGTTTATTCAGAAGTGGAGCATGTGTTTTTAAAGCATGAGGTTGTGGGTTTGATTCCTAATATCTCCATGCACCCTCATATGACAAAGAACCCGTTCTATAAGGTTAAATTCAGGCATTATGGTGTTTGTATTTTATATCAATTCTTACATATTGGATATTTGAATAGACAGGTGCTACAAACATGTGTTTCAGACAGAGACTGAAAAGAGGAGCTAATCAAAGCTGAATATGAGCAGAATCTGTCGACTTTGAATAAAGTGTAAAGGTTACACTAACAACTCAATGGGCTCAAATGTAAAAGTAAATCAGTAGAAACGACGGCAGGTTTCAACACGAGAAAACAAAATGAATGTCAGAGAAGAGGATTAAAAGAAATATGCAAAACCTGTGCATAAGAGTCTGAACAGAGTCAGGAATTAAACTAAAGGAGAGGAATGTGTGATCACTCCAGCGTGAGCCGTCAGAGGACATCATGTGTCCTTCTGTCATTCATAAAACAAATAAAGGCCGGAATGCACAACTGAAAATCACACATTTCCAAAACACACCGACAAGGATCAAACCAATGAGCCAGGAAACAGCAGCACATAGTTTGAACCCGGCGAGAATGACAAGGATGTTAATGAGCAAAAAAAAAATAAATAAAAAAAAGGCAAGAAGAATGTTAATCTGTGATTCTGCCTGCATGTCGCCTGGCAGCTCGCTGCAGCTCCGCTGGAGCGGAAGTCAAATCTGAGATCATCAAAATGCATGGAATTTGCCTTCATGGATGATTTAATGCTAAAGGAGAGCGGGACAGCGGGGCTGAGACCCTAAAACCTGCTCTTAATCAAGCGTGGCTGGAATAATTAGTCGGCAAAAGCATAAGTTCACTTCATGACAGGAAGTAGTATCTCTCCTCCTCTGTCTGCCTGCTTTATTACCTCTGCCACTGAGGCAGTGTTCATTGTTTGTAGTAAGATCACACAGACATTAGTGAATGGATATCCACGAAAAACACGCTGGTGATACTGATAAACCTTAACCCAAGTGTGATCACGGCAGGACCCCAAAATTGGAGAAAGTGGGCGTGGTCACAAGGCAAAGGTTCTCAACGCTGCCTCAGAAAAGACTGAGTACGTTGGGATGTCAAAAATGAAACCATACAATCTCTAAAGGACATCGACAAAGATACATGTGACATACAGCAGTGAAGCTCGGACAAGGGGAGGGTGAAGCTCAGTGGGAGAGCATGAGCTTTGAATGCATGAGGTTGTAGGTTCGACTCCACAAAGAGGACCAACTCCTCTAGTGTCAATATAAAGTCTCCGTTCTGGGATTATGTTTATATTATGACTCATATTACTCAGTATCATTATTAATGATTACATTTCTCCTGATGGGAATAAAAAAAAAAAAATCATACTGCACCTTTAACTGTTGTAGGGGCTTTACACTGACAGTCCCATTCTCTGTGTCTCCGTCCACTGTGACTGGCGGGGCTGTGCCCACTTTACTGGCCTGTAACAACCTGCTTTTAAACCAATCGAGTCCCTGGAACCGTCTCGGCACTCGGGAGCCAGGTTCGCGACATGAGCTTAGTTGAATTTTAAAAATATTTATTGTTGTTTAGTTCACATCTGAATGAGAGCTTATGATGTTTGCTGAGAGCCCGTGATATTTCTCTCCTCCGTGGCACAAAATCAATATCTTCTAAATAAACCTGAGTGGCGTCCCGGGCGGCGGCGGCTGTTTGTTACTGTTTGAGCGTGGAGAGGTTTGATGGAGAGTCATTCATCCGGACACTTCTGACAGCCGCCGAGACGCTGATATGAAATAGCGTCTCGATCGCTTGTTATCGACTCCAACAGCGTTTTATCATTTATTTTAATAAGCGGAATCAAATGCTGGGCGCGGGCCAGGCTGCTGTTACACCACTGAGCGGGGGCCAGCGTCTGTGCGTGTGTGTGTGTGTGTGTGTGTGTGTGTGTGTGTTCTCAGGTTTGTGTTTATTTAAGTATGAAGACAAAGAAGAGACAAAATGAATGTCCGTGTCTTATCTCTCGGCTCGGCTGCGTAAACAGACGGAGGGGAAGCGGCGAGGTCAGCGGCACACGCAGCCTGGGACAGGGCACCGAGGACGGGGCTCGGCCCGGCCAGGATCCCTTAGAGATGTTATTAATGGCCGTGGACACACACACACACACACACACACACACACACACTCACACACACACACACACGCAGACACACACGCATGCACGCCCTGCTTGTAATGCATAACTCAGTAGTAAGCCTCTTTCTCTGTTCTGTCACAGGAGATGGGGAGCAGGAGGCAGAACAGGGCGACTCTATAATCCCTGCTGTATTTATACTCCACCCAACGGACTCCTGCACTTCTTCTTCCTCTTTCCTCTTCTTCATCCTCCTCCTCTCCACAGATCTGATATTATCTGGATCCACTCGTGGATTGGATTTCTACCATCTACTTCCCCCCCCCCCCTCTTACATCAGGATCTATTCACGTCGGGAATGTTTCCATCTTTCTTCCTCCCTCCCTTTTCACTCCCTTTGCTTTCCCCGGAGTTAAAGGTGCAGTGTGTAGGATTTTTGTGACATCTAGTGATGGGGTTGTAACACCCCTCACCCCTCTGTATAATATCAAAACAACAGGTGTTAAGTTTGGTCATTCTGGGCTACCATAATAACCTGGCGGCCCCCTGTGGAAATAAATAAAGTGATCAAACTGAACTCATGGGGTCACATGATTATATTTGCATACCTCAGCTGATCATTTGAAGTTCAATTTCTGAAAATAGAAATAATTGAAATAAGTCATCATGTCATGTCATCTTCTACCACTTACCCCGTAATCTGGGTCACAGGGTAGTTCTACCAGGACACATAGGGCCATTAGGGGGTATCAGTGTCAGGGCCAGTGGGATTCAAACCGGTGACCTTTGCATTCAAAGGCGACTAACTCCAACCATGGAGCCACTGCCGCCCCCGATAACTGAAGTGGTTTCACCTGAATCTTGCACACTGCACCTTTAGGGGGGGAGTAAAGAGCAAAGTGCTATTTTGGGTCTGGTTCATTATACCCTCCATGCTAGGTGTTTACCAATATCTGGCAACATGTCCACGTACATACATATTCATGCGACACACACTGTCGCTGATGAACACACACACACACACACACACACACACACACACAGTGGGAGAGAGTCTGCATGGGAGAGACAAATAAGGAGGAAATAGATCTGCCTCCTATAGAGCATGTAAGCAATCCCAGCTGGAGAGTCTGGATACTGACTGCGAAGGTGAGGAGAGGTCTCTTCTCCGATGACTCGGTGCCAGTCCCCCCCACCCCACCCCACCCCCCCCCCCCCCACCCCACCCCACCCCACCCCCACCTCCACCCCCACCCAAAAAAACAAAAAACTTTTAGGGATGAAGGAGAAGAGAAAAAAAAAGAGAGAAAGAAAGTAGAAATAACAAAATATCATCACTCCTTTGAAAAAGCTTTGCGCCACAGGCTTTGGAAGCGCCACCATCGTCTCTCTGCTCCAGTGTTTTTCGGGTCATGCTGAGCTTGAGTTGGCTCCACTCCAGAGCTGCAGAGCGGTCAAGAGGGTGAATCAGCCTGTGAACTGATGTGGGG
This sequence comes from Chascanopsetta lugubris, assembly GCA_016785325.1. Lineage (NCBI taxonomy): Eukaryota > Metazoa > Chordata > Actinopteri > Pleuronectiformes > Bothidae > Chascanopsetta > Chascanopsetta lugubris. Next base: position 72,312 of record JAFBJT010109991.1, on the reverse strand, counting down.
GAACCAGCCGCTGTTGGCCGAGGCTCAGGCTCAGGCTCAGGCTCAGGCTCAGGCTCAGGCTCAGGCTCGGGCTCGGGCTCGGGCTCAGGCTCAGGCTCAGGCTCAGGCTCAGGCTCAGGCTCAGGCTCAGGCTCAGAATCACTTCCAGACAAAGATGATGCAGCTGTATTGATTTTGACAAACATGGATCTGCTTTATGTAAATGTTGGAGTCAACATTAGGGGAGCGGAGGGGTATGAACCCTGTGCAGGTCACAGGGCTGAAAGGGCAACAATGACTCAGGAGTTGGAGCGGGTCGGGCCACTGACCAGATGGCCATCAGTTTGATCCCCGTCTCCTTCACTCTGCACGGCAAAGTGCTCTTAGGCAAGACAGTGATGGGTTCGAGGGAGAGATATGTGAGATGCGAGGATTAGAAAATGCTGTGAACAAGTGAACGGTAAAAGTGCTCTAAGATTCTACTGAGTTCATGCCGTACATATGCAACCCATTTACATATGAAGAATAAAGTATTCATAGAATTTTGTACATTTTAAGTCAATTCACCTGACTCAAGTTTTTTCATCTTATGAAAAAAAAGACAAAAATGGACATACTGAAGACGGGGATAGAGTGTGTTGTCTGTCAACTGTCAACAGGTGGTTGGTAGTTTGAAACCCGCTTTTCCCATCCGACAAATGTCCTTGGTCAAGATGCTGAACCCAAATTTAGAGAGGTTATTAATGCAAGCTACACAAATGCAAACTCTTCAGCATTTACATGGTGGCCAAAGTGGGATTCAAACCAACACCCTTCTTACTACTAACAGTGCTAACCATGACTCTTGAGTTCCTGTGTAACAATTCTGAGTCTTCTCGCTCCCTGCTTGAAAGCTTAAGCTCAAAATTGCCTCAAAGAATGTTGTCTGTCAACCCAGAGGGTTGGTAGTTTGAACCCCGCATTTCCTGTCTTGCAAATGTCCTTGGCAGGGATGCTGAACCCAAATTCAAAAACTGCTGCATGTATGGTGCATGCAAAGTGCAATATAAACACAGATTATTTAGCATTTAATGGCGACCAAAGTGGGATTCAAACCAATAACCCTCTGACCACAACAGCGCGAACCATGAGTCTTGAGTTCCTATGTAATAAATCCGAGTCCTCTCACTCCCTGCTGGAAACCTCGAGCTCAAAACTGCCTCAGCGAAAATGTCAAAGTATCAGTGTTGTGGTCATTGCTCCGTGTGAGCGCCCCCGGTGGTCTTGGGGGTTACAGTGGCAACCTTGAAACTTCACTCCAAATAAAAATCACAGAAAACAAGTCCCACCAAAACACTGACGGTCCCCTGAACCAACAACTGAAAAAATCTGCTGAGTCACCCTCTGCTCTTTTTTCTCTCTCTCTCTCTCTCCTCTGATTTGAAAGTAAAATCTATTTTCTGTTCTTTGTCTTTTCCATTTTTTTTTTTTTTTGCCCTCGTGGTCTCTGCACCAGCTGCTTTGTGTTTGTGCTGCACCACACTTTGTTTGTATTTGAGGCTCCATTACTGTACACTGTATACTTTGCCTTTATGAATCTCCCACACCGCGCTGAATCTGAGCCGTGACTTATTACCCACATAAGTGGAGCCCATATGGAATTTAAGACCTGTTAAGGTGCTTTTCATGATTTACAACAAATGCAGCACAATTTGTTGTTTGAAGCCTGCATGCATGCGCCCCGCTACTTTGTTAATGAAAGGAAAAAATTTTTTAAAAGGAAAAAAAGTTCAACTAGTTAACAAATTCCTCCCGGTATGTCTTTAATTACTGGCTTTAAAAAGTGGCTATAAAAGCACCTGAATACATCAGAGTGCTGCAGTGGCCTTGCGCTGCTGCTGTGAGGACGCAGAGGTTATTAAAATGGTGGTGAACTGATGCTTAAACAAGTTTTTCTGCTCAGAGTTGCGGCTCACAATCTTCTGAGAACAGTCCGACTTCACTCTTTCCATACAAACGCTACTTTCTTCATTTGTTGACACTTGTGGGCCCAAATGGCTCGAATCAGATTTTTTTAATATGTGACCTGTATCTGAACTTCTTCAGTTGAATTCAATCGTTATTTAATGTTCTTTTAAATCAAATCAAGATCTGATCTTTGCAGATACAACCTCAGTCTGAACCGCCATACCATAATGGTAAATTAGCTGTATCTATATCTATCTATCTATCTATATATATATATATATATATAGCGCTTTATCAGGTGTTGATGACCTCAATGTGCTTTACAATACATTTTACATTCACCCACTCACATAAACATTCATGCTGTGCAGCACTTTGTTTATCTATGAGCACATGGGACAATGTGGGGGTTCAGTGTCTTGCCCAGGGACACCTCAGTATCAGGTAGGAATTGAACCCCCAACCTTCGGGTCAGAGACTCAGAAACTCCTTTTAATCACTCAGCCACAGCTGCCCCTTACAACCTTTATGGGTGATGGAGGAATTATGAGACTGGGATGCAGGAAGTGCACTTATGGCTCCTCTAGGCCTCCATATAACAGCTACCTCTCCACAAAAATTCAAATTATAATATGAGCTCGGATTTTTTTCATTTGCTGCTTCCTTCCACTGCAGAAAAATGTAAAATAAATAAATAAATAAAACACTGCTCTTGTTCACATCTGTGGTTTCCATGTTTATCATTCCTGACTTTTCTCCCCCTTGTTTTCTTTCCTGTGACGTCTTATTGTCTTTCTGTGCATGTGGGTGGCATTAGGTCCATAATCAGTTCATAATGAAATCTGAACCTGGCCATGTTTTAAAAGTGAACACAGACCAGGGGGGTAAAAGAATAGATCTAAAAAGGAACAAAACAAATAATGAATTGCACACGATGCCTCTCGGTGTGAGCGCAAAAATAAAGCACACAATCCGACAGCCGAGCTGAACGACCTCCGTCGTCGTCCATCAAAAACCCTCCTCCGGTCCCTGAGCGCGCCGTCGTTACTCATCAACAGGTTAATAAGCTGGTATTAGTGTGAAAGAGCAATATGCATCATTGGCAAGAGACACATTACTCTTTGTCCCTTATCATTTTTTACGATCTTATTTTCAGCGCTATTGATTTCTCGTCTCGTTCCCTCCCTTTGAGCGTCTCTCACCACCTTCCTCCTCCTCCTCCTCCTCCTCCTCCTCCTCCTCTTCCTGTGTAATACCACACAGATGCAACTCAAACAACTTGTAAACCCCGATAAGGAGGCAGGGAGCACATCTCACTCTGACATATATATTGTCACTTTTACTGCCTGTTTATATAATCCCTGCCCTTTTGCTACTTTACTTTATTTTGTTCCCCCACCTGCTCGCAGGGCAACTTTTAAACATCAGCTCTGACAGCACAGCACACAGGGGTCAATCGTGCCATAAGGCATGTGTGTGTGTGTGTGTGTGTGTGTGTGTGTGTGAAGGGCATCGTGTTTAAAGGGTGTACACGCATGCTGCTCTCATGAACATAACACAAAACGCAAAGGTCCCTCAGCGCGAGACTTTATTGGAGCCCCGCACCGGGGTCCATGTTTGCACTTTCACATCCCAGTGAGTGTGAGGGGGAGACAGACAACGTTAAAGAGAGGGAGGGAGATTTACACGTCTTCAGACTAACAGGGTAACAAGCACTTAAGGCTGGGCATGGGCAGTGGAGGAGGCGCGGCCTCCTCTCGTTAACTTTAATAAAACACTCCCCCAGTCGATGCCCCGGGCTGTAAAACTCCCGCCTCTGACACTCTGCTGCTTCACCCCTGTACTGTAGTATATCTCCAAACTTTCCCTTTTCACTATTAGTCACTCACGGACACACACACACACACACACACTATAAAAATGTATACCCGCCTTGTTCTCGCAGTCGTTTCCAAAATGTGCTCCGAGCGTGATTTTGTTTTGTTGTTCCACAATGTGATTTTCATTTGGAGTGAATACGTAAGAACAGGAACAAGCTCTGTGATATCGTTCATATCATATCTATCCATCTATCCACCTATCTAATGTATCTATCTATCTACCTATGTATTTATACAATACAAACACACACACTCACACACATAGTAAATATACTATATACAATAGTATGTATATTTACACATCATAATACATATATACAGTATATACAGTGTATGTATATGTCTATATACGTATGTGTGTGTGTGTGTGTGTATAAAAGCACATTTTCTCAAGTTTAAAAAAACCTGCATAAGACATATTATCTCACATAAAGAGATAAAAATTCAAATAGCTGTAAAACTGTAAAAAAAAAAAAAAGATGATCTCATGAGCTCTGAATAGCTGCTTTTCTCATAAAGCAAATATGCCAATAAAAATACAAGGTCTAAAGTTGAAATCAGATAAAAGCGCAAAGTAAAACCGCATATAAATACATAGACAATCAAGTTAAACAGAATAGATATAACCGATTACAGCAGCTTTATACAGTTGAAAATAAGTGTTGGCCATCTTGTAAAGAGATTCTAAGGAGACACTTAAAAAGCTGCATGGGATTCTGATCTCACACTGAACCGATGTCTGTTCCAAACCCTAACCCAAAAAATGCACGCTCAGCTTCGTCCTGCGGGACATGTTAAAAGGTTTGCTCAGCTAATCTTAAAGAGGCTGACTGGGCTGCGAGGAGTTAAACTCTCTTTACTATTCTCCTGGGCCAGGTCATCATAATAAAACTTGAAAATGTATTCTACATTTAACGGTCAATCCACCGCAGATACACTAAAAGTGGGCTGATATGACAGGATATAGATTTGGATTTAGTGAAGTTTCTGGCTGTGGAGATTTGGACGCACGGCAGTTGTGAGACTGAGTGGGAGTCGGAGGCGAAGCAGATAGTTTCAATAGTTCAGTGGTTCAGGCGTGGTGATGTGAGGGAATGCGTTACTTCTTCTGTGCCATGAAATTAGGGCTGCGCCTCGGAGATGTTTCTTAATTCATACGACCTCTGGTGAACTCCTGAACGTTTACTCCAGGGTACTTAGCAACAGTAAATACATTTGTGGAGGACTTTACCAATCTCTCTGGTATATGCACAAAAGCAGCGAGGCTAAATTCAGTGGTTATGTGTTCAATGAGAATAGCATCGGGCCCAGTCAAGATCCTTGGGGCACTCCACTGGTCTTTGTGAGGGTTCAGAGGAGCTATTTGACGGCTTATCCATCTGTTTCTGCGTTTGAAGATGTTTTTATTTAAAAATAAAACATTTCTGAAGCAGAGTGGTGAACTTCTGATCACAGAAAACACTGTGTCTTTTATTTTTGCTCTACTTCTGTGTGTGTTGACATCAGTGGGTGGAAAACATTCTACCACAAGACCGACCAATCAGACCAGTCTGGGTGAGGGAGTACTGGTGTTCAACATAGTATTTCTACAATTTAGCCAACACTTTGATCCAAAGCGGATGGAAATTGAACCCATAACCTCATACATTCTAAGCACAGGCCTGTATTTCAGAACATTTCAGGAAAAGAGGTCAAACAGGAACTAGAGGAGCATCAACCTGTTCTAATGGTGACAATTTTTTTATTTTAGGAACCCCTAAAGCAAGTGCTGAATAAGCAGAAATACAGTGAGGCAAGAGAGTATAAGAATAGCATAATAGTATAATCATGTATTTTTTGCACACACAATGTTTGGCCAAGTAACATATCGCATATTGAAATATAATGGGTCCTGGAATAGATCCTTGGGGCATTCCTTAATTGACTGTATAGCTGTCGAACATTCAAAATCCAAGACGGAGATAAAAATCTATTTACACTGAGGGAACGCCGCCAGCGCTGCTCCACTTATCACTGCCCGCTTCCTCCGACTTCCATTCAGAGGTTTGTGTTCTGTTGTGTCAGGCTGCACTGAGGTTCAATCAGATCCAAGTCACAGAGTCTGGTATCTGCAGCCAGCAGGAAGTTATCGGCTTCAGGAGGAGGGAGAAGTCGTTCCGTGCCGTGCCAGCATTTGAAAAACCGCTCTGGAATCTCTCTGGTTATTGTTCTTTAGTGCCTCTAGAGCTGGAAACCACAGTCTCTAATACTTTTGAAAGAAATGATAACTGGAGGAAAAAGGCTGGGAGATGCTGAATGCCAGCTGGTTCCAGTGTGGGCCCCTCTGGTGAAGCGGCGGAGCACATGCCATCTTAGAGAGGTCAGGCACACATCCAACCAAGAGGGAGCTGTTTATAATGGCGAGCAGATGAGGTGCCATGGCATCAATTACCCTTTTACAGAAGTAAAGTGGGGGAGAGGGTCAAGTGGGCGAGATGACATGCCCATGTGTGACACCGGGGTCAAAAGGTCAAGTCTCACCGGGGGGGTGGGGGGTGGGGGGGGGGGCCATGC
>JAFBJT010109991.1:42436-53333 GCA_016785325.1 Chascanopsetta lugubris | reverse complement strand
AAAACAAATAAAACACAGCACGCAAGGTGAAGTTAGCTTGTTTTGTTTTGTTTAAGTAGAGGATATGCATCTCCATGCTGCCCCCTGCTGGTGATGAAGGACTTGTGTTAAAACCGCCAAAATTCCACATCATTAATCCAATGTTGTCATCTTGCGCCACTTTGAAAAAAATCCCACTTTCTATTGTGCCAACAAATATAGATGTAAACAAAACAACTTGCATGACTCTGCGCGGCCACACGGTGATCAAACAAGCTCACGCTGACGACGCTATGTGTGTCATCCGAACTCCCGGCAGCAGGCTCTCTGTATGCATCCCTTCAAATTCCCTGCGCTGTTTACCTCTTTTCTTCGCCGGCTTTAAAATGACTCGACAAACACGCGAGTGCGAGTGTGTTTACCTGCCGCTTTGCCCCTGGAGGCTGACGGCTCGATTTCTGCACAATGTACAAGTCAGTGAGTGCGGCTGCCGCAACAGTGACTGTGGAAACCAAGGAATAACAACTCGTACGCGGATGTGAAATCGTGTGGAAATAAACAACATGAGCGCAGGAATGAGACTTGAAGGCACAGTGTGCGCGGGACGCAGTGACATCTCGTGCTGAAGATAAGCGCCATTTGCGGTCGCAGTTCCCAGGGTGGCCACTCGAGGCCGGCTTCAAAAGCGAGTCACGTGTTCAAATGGGGCATAATTAAGGGGCGTGGCCCCTCGTGAGTGGCGCCTGGGCCGACCTGGCACAGTCTGTGGATACTGTGGCAGCGTCGTCAGCCCCAAACAGCTCGACCGGAGCTCCGCCCATTTTAGGCTGAACCGGGAAGTAGGAGGAGTCGGGCAAAGGCAATGTAGCGACAAGTGAGCCGCCCCACTACGAGCCTTAAAAGCACTCTGCGGAAACGTATTGTTGACTTTGCGGATGCAGCGTCCATCTGTAGATACAGTGGAGTATAGAAAATGCTTGGAGGTGGGGGCGGTCGTCCACTAACCAGAGTGTTCGTGGTCCGATCCTGGGCCTCATCCTCCGCTGCCTTTCGGCTCGATACCGGAACCCGAACGGCACCCTGGAGAAAAGCGCCGCACGTACTGTGTGAATGTTTGTGAAACTGGGTAAGAGTGAAATATACAGCTCTATAAAGTTCTTTGTGGGGTCATGAAAGATACAAATGTGCAATATAGATCCAGACCATTAACCACGCTACAGTAGTTAAAACAAGAATTCACAACTTCAGGCAATGATCGGTAAAATCGCATTTCTGCCACTAGAAATAGAAATGAGCTGCACACAAAAAAGGACGCACTGGCCCTTTAAAACATTTCAATATGCCTACATTTACACAGAAGCGTCTTGTTAATCCCGTGTTTGAACCCCATTTCTTGCCATCTTGACCGAGGGTATATATATATATATATATATATATATATATATATATATACATATATAGAACCACATCCCTGCAGAAAGATGACTATTGACCGTGCGGCTATTCCACATGCAGCTGCATGTTTCTGCCGAGTGCAGCTCCTTTCTGTTGTGTGTGTTTTCCGCGCGAGCCCCTTCATTATGGGATGCACTCTGCTCCCTGTGATCTATATTCAGGGGCCCTATATGGCCCCGCTGCTCTGTGTGTTGAGGATTACGCGCTGTGGAGGCAAGGTAATTTGATATCCATTGATTGAGTCAAGAGCCAATCTGAAATTGAGGAATTGTAGTTATTGCTATTGATTTTAATAACTAGGCTGTTACAGTTCATTCAGCGCGGCTCCGGTCGATCGAGGAATTGAACTGTTCCACTCCTCCGCGCAGAGGACGGCGCCTGATCCCGTGGTGCTGTGTGTTATTGTGAAATATGCTGTCCTGCTCTCACGCCGCTGGATAGTCACGGCAATCGGGAGATTAGCGCAGTTGAATTAAAGCGATCTGTTTTGTGGAGCGCGCGTTGAGTATGTGAGCGATGGTTAGTCCGTGTGTGCGCACACTTCGCACAGCCACAGCCACACACACACACACACACACACACACTCTCCCTCAGCCCTTTCAGTAACCTCACAAAGCCTGTTAATTAAGTTTTGTCTGTGGAGACCTTCACTCGAAGTTTCTGCAGATCCATATTTAACCAGTTATTGGTTTCACTCTCCCACTGGAGGCGGCACTCAATAAAGTTTCACCATTAAAATACAGACTAAAGGTAGCGCATGAAATTATACAGCGCACACGGTACCATCATTATACTGTACCGTTCACCTCTGGGTCATTGTTTTGATTAGAATGCTTTCACTGTATTTTGAGGAGAGCCGTCCTCTGAGGTCTCATAGAAATTACGATTATTGTTGTTATTATTTTTGAAATGCAAACAGCACCCATATACACAAGCGCTAAACAGCTAAAGGGCGGAATTGGCATTGGTGTGAGCCTGAGGCGAACATCTGAATACCTGCTTGATCAGTTTCAGTCAGTGTTGACTTGGATTTCAAGATTTTTCAACTAAAGCAGAGATTAAATATAACCAGTGGGTTTACACACATAAACATTTATATTTACATACACGCATATATAAATGGGATATGACAATTCAAAATGTATTATCAATAACAAAGAGTGATGGGGAGTATTGTACTTACACCAGAATCCGTGTGGTCTGGAGCCATGTGGTCTGCCAAACAGGAAGTGCTAGACAGGAAGAGATTTTATAGAGGAAGTGACATCATGGTTTAGATTTTTTTAAATTTCAAGGCATTTGTGTATATATTGTAAAGTATTCCGTTCATTTAATTTGAATTATGTTTTTTTTTATCTATCTCTGTGTGTATTCATCATTATTTGTTAATCTATGTATTATTCTGTTTATTTCTTAAATCATGATGTCACTTCCTCCTTGGAACCATTTCCCCTATAAGAATCTCTTCCTGTTTAGCACTTCCTGTTTGGCACACACCACATGGATGTAAGTAGAATACTCCACATCACTCTTGTTACTGATGGTAAGTTTCTAATGATGTCGCTTTAGTTACAAAGCAATACATTTGATATGTCATATACAACCGACCATTTAAAGATATATGTTAGCTAACTGTTATACTGTTAGCGTTTGCTTTAGCATTTGCACCAGTGAGGGTAGTGTGTATGATAAAGCTGCTGTGCTCCATTTATTTATATTTCTACCAACAACAATGGAACATGACTTGAGAGTAGAATCACCTGGATATGCAAATACTTGTTTTCAGTAGACTTGAATGAGGATGTCATATTTACATGGGCCCACTCTATGGAGGCTGCCATGTTGGCCTTTCTTTTTTTTCTTTTACAGTAGCCCAGAATGGACAAACTAAACATGTGTTGGGAGTATTAATGATAACTGAAGGTACTGAGACACAGACGATGTAATGCAGTTTTACACAATGTGCTTTTATCATTTCATCAATAACACTATTTGCATTGTTTATTTGGCTCTCAGTTGCATGCTGATGAAAAAGCGTGACAGTAAATGCCTCTGAGCTGAAATCTGAAACCAAGCTGAAATGAAGTATTGTATTAGTGTAGTGGTACATGTCTAAATAGTAAAGAAATAAAGAAATAAATGGGACTTTTTTTTGTTAATGCAATGAGCATCGCTCCATCCGGCTGAATTTCCATAATTATACCTCCTCCATTATCCTGATGTTTGGCGAAAACAAAGATCTCAACACACGTATGACACCGGCTGCGTGATAATTATGACAATTGCTGCGTCCAGTCCTGGAGCCGGGGGAAGAGGGAAAGATGATGATTTATAGCATGTGCCGTTTTCAAATCACTGCTACTCTGCGCACCACTATGACAACCCCCCGCAGCCCCCCTTTCTCCCAGCCATATTAATTTTTGATGCTTTTACTTGAAATTTATATGCGCGAGTAAAGTGGCCATTGTTGGCAGAGGCGGCGGCGGCGGCGGCGGCTCCTTGTGCCGCCGCTGCGTCTGCGTTTGTGCGTTGGGGAGCGAGTCTCCTCCTCCTCCTCCGAGAGAGAGAGAGAGAGAGAGATGGAACGTGGCCACTGCAGCTCGAGGTGGGAATGAGCGGAGGGCTTCATTTGATGGCAGCCACTTTTCTCCCTCGCCCACCCATGCGCCACCACCACATTTAAAACTGCATTACTATACACATCCAGCCAACAGGTCCTTCCGGAGATGAGTGAGCTGCATGGGTCACGCTCTCATGCAAATGCATAGTGTGGGGAGAGGGGGGGTTGGGGAGGGGGCAGGGCTGCGAACACATAATGTGGAAATGGCAGGCCTGTGTAAATGTGCCATGGCATTCTGGTCACTTAACCATGAACGATTCGCAGCCTTCCAAAGGTTATAGCACACACACACACACACACACACACACACACACACACACACACACACACACACACACACACGTAGTCTGCCTCTTTGTCATGCACACACACACACACACACACACACACATCTACACCCACACACACCTGTCACTGTGGCCCATTAGCACCCCTGCTGAAGGTCTGTTTGGCTTTTAGAATCACACACTTTTAGACCCCCCGTCAGCACAGAGACTGGCACTGTCTCATCACTAGCCCCCCCCCCGCCCCCCCCCCCCCCCCCTGTCCCCCCCCGCTCCGGGTACAGCTCAATGGAGTGCAACCGCACCCCCGCTCTGACGCATTTGCACGCTAGAGCTGCAGCTGACGATTTCGTTTTTTATTCGTGATCGATACATTTCCTCGATTTGATTAAAGGTGCAGTGTGTACGATTTCAGTCATTTTTGACACTTGTAAATATTACAAGACACTTATATACTGACATGTTCATGAATTTATAATCAGCTAAATGTATAACATTTTTCCATTGCCCTTAAATGAGCCCAGGAATGTTTATTTACATGAGGAGCGGGTCCTCTCTACGGGGGCCGCCATGTTTTCACAGTAGTAAAAGTGGACGTAAACATCTTTTGAGTTTTATCAACCGAAGTCGACCACAGGTTCTCCTGCGTGATCAGAAGGGTGAGGGTGAGGTGATGGATGGATGCAACATGCAACTTCACCTCTAGGTGTCACCAAATCATACATACTGCACCTTTACCCTTAAACAGTTGCAGCAAAACATGAATTCAAGATTTGATTATTCAATTTGGGGAATTTGCAATCGAACAATCCTCATATTCGATCAATTATAAATTACGCTCAATCATTTCAGCTCTACTGCACACACACACACACACACACACACACACACACACACACACACACACACACACACACACACACACACACACACACACACACACTCGACCCCATGGTGTGCGACTGACCGAACCCCCGGGATTAGAGCCGGTTGAACTTCTCTGAAGAACGCGTGCTGATCGATTGCTCGGCGTTCGGTGCTGTGGCGCTATAGAGGCGTGGAGGCACCGCTGGCTTTGCTGTTGCTCGTTTGTGTGTATCTCCACATGCATGCTGCAAAGTGTGTGTGTGTGTGTGTGTGTGTGTGTCGGTGTGCGTGTGTGTGTGTGTGTGTGTGTGGGTCTTGCTGTGTGAGCTCTCCTGTGTAGGTGTACAGTATGCGGAGAGGGAAAATATCAATACGTGTGTGTTCTCTCTCTCTCTCTCTCTCTCTCTCTCTCTCTCTCTCTCTCTCTCTCTCTCTCTCTCTCTCTGCTGTTATCTTTGCTTTCCCACCTCCATTACACCCCCATCAGCCTTGGATGGATTAAATCAGCAATAAAGACCCCCATGCATGTCTCCCACAAAGACATGAGACACATTAACATCACATGCACAATGAGCAGTCTCGTATCCAGAGGGGGGAATATTTTTTTCCGCTTTCTTTTGTTTTTTACAGCAGAACATGATGGATTCTGCATTGTGCAGCATCTTTAGGTGTGTGTGTGTGAGTGTGTGTGTGTGTGTGTGTGTGTGTGTGTGTGTGTGTGTGTGTGTGTTTGGAGGTAAGATGCACCACCTAGTAAAGACAAGGCGGACGGTGTTAGTCACAGCACCTTGGGGCAGTGCACATTCACATGCCAGGGCGAATGATTAGAAATGGTTTTTATTGACACTGTAAATGCGTTTTATTTTTTTTTTACGCAGGCAGTCGGCCGCCGAGGGGAATAAGACTCACGCTATCACAAAGCCACGTGTGGCAGAGGCCTCCCACAACGCAGGGGAGAGAGGGGAAGAGAGAGAGAGAGAGAGAGAGAGAGAGAGGGAGAGAGAGCGAGAGCGTGTGTGTGTGTGTGTGTGTGTGAGCGCCAGTGAGTGTTTCTCATAGCTTTTCTTTTAATTACCCCCCTCGTGAATTAGCTGAGGAATACGAGATGCGATGTTAAGTATCGCGGGCTGGGAATTAGTTTAGTCGGCTCTGTTTGATCTTCAGGAATAAGTCGTTAGTTTGCAGGCAATTCCCCATCACCCCCCCTCCCCCGCCCCCTTAAAAAAAAAGCAGGGGATTTTTTTTGTTACCGCCCCCCCCCCCCCTCCTCCCCCCTCCTCACCTTGTCCTGTGTGCTGTCTTTATTTATGTCTGTGGTGCAGAGTGACTCAAACTGTCCGGTTACATAACTAAATGCTATATTGTGTTAAGCCGAGAGCGGCGGAGTGTTTGGTGAGCGCATGCATGGTTAAAAACAGAAGAGCCGGTGAGATGTAACGGTGCAACATTGTGTTTTGTCCAAAAATGAAATGTGAGTGAATGAACGGCTTCATAGCACCGTGAATTCCACCTGGTCTGAAGAGAGGAAGTGCAGTTAAAGGAGATGTGTGTGCATTTAAAGGGTAATAGATTGTGGGTTTTTTTTCTAGTGGATTAGCTCTCTCGCTCTCTCGCTCTCTCGCTCTCTCGCTCTCTCTCTCTCTCTCTCGCTCTCTCTCGCTCTCTCTCGCTCTCTCTCTTCCCATTGTCCCATTATGAGGATTTACTGTCCCTCATGTTGACCCCATAATAAATGTTGGGGGGGGGGGGGGGGGGGGGGGGGGGGGGGTGAAAGGCATAACTTGTGATAAGGGTGGTCGTCAATATAAAAAAACCAAAACCTTTTATTGTCCACTAATGGAGGCGCTAATGGGAATGTATGTGTCACTTTCTGAAAACACGTAGAAGGCAATACAATATTTTGTTTTCTATTGGTGATGAGGTTAAAGGTCAGTATCCGGCAGGTGTGTGTGTGTGTGTGTGTGACTTCCTTGAGGAGATGTAGCGTCTCCATGGTGACAAAATGCATTAAATGATAATGTAAGGACATGTTTTAAAGGTTGGTCATCGAGACTGAAAACGGCACAGAAAACAGTGCGTGGGAAGATACTGAAGAACTGGGTTTGATTGAGGCAGCGTGTGTTTGATGGTGTGTGTTCCCCTTTAAGAAACCTCCTCTAGTTTACACCCTATTCAGGATCAGTGGACCTCAATGGGAGCAAAGCCCTAAGGTTCTAATGAGGCAATATGGGATTTCTGAAGTCCGGGCCGAGATGGCATATGAATTATGTTGAGGTTAAAGGGTCATTGCACCAGATTTAAGTGATTTTATTACCACATCCAAAATAGAACATGGGATATTGATTGTCTTGTTTTTGTGGGTGAATTGTCAGCAGAAGGTACAAAGTGAAATAGAGTCAATACTCGTGACCGAGAGCCGGAACCAGAGGCTCCAAAGACAATTTTACAAAATATAAAAAAAAAAAAAATGGTGCGCCCGGTTTGTGTTGGTCATTTTGAGAAGAGACCTTTTCATTGTGTTCATGATTTTACTGGCCCCGCCCACTGCAGATCATACGTGACACTACATGGCCCCTGAACCACTTGATGTCTCTAAATGCCAAACAGCACACCTTTCATGTGCGCGTCAGTCTGGAGCGCTAAGGATGGTTGCAGTAAACCTGTGTGTGTGTGTGTGTGTGTGTGTGTGTGTGTGTATATATATGTCTATATGCATGTGTTGCCTCTGATAGGCTGCTGTTAATGCTGGATGAGGAGCAGCCATTAGCTGGTAATTGGCTGACCAGATGCTCTCCTCGCTGCATACAAATGACAGTCTTTAGCCTCCGCGCGCCTCAGGCTCGGGCCCTGCCATCACCGGTCAGCGGACATGTACAACCGAGCCGTCGCGAACCAGACCAACCACATTCACTCTGCAGTGTCCTGGAGTAAACCTGTTTTTATTATGGCTGATTTCTCTCTCTCTCTGTACGTTTACCCCCCCCAACCCCCCGCCCCCACCCCACACACACACACACCCCACCTCCCCCACTCCACTCCCACCCCAGACAGTGACAGTGAGGCGGCGGCTCTGGGATGTTGTGTCGTTGTGTGTCCGGCCGGAGCCGGGTGTGAAGTATGTAGAGCAGGGGCGTCAAACTCATTTTCACCCAGGGTCACATCAGCTTTGTGGTTCCTCTCGGGGGGGGGGGGGGGGGGGGGCGGGGGGGGGGGAGTTAATCGTGGGACTAAATAGTTACAAATATTGTATATGCGTTGACATACATGTGAATCCGTAAACACGCTGAATATACTGCCACACGCAAAAAGTGTCACTTCGGACCAGTGATTCTCAACTGGTGGGTCGCGACCCAAATGTGGATCGCCTAGTTGCTTTCAGCGGGTTGCGAACCCGTTTTCCGTGGGGGCCGCAAGAACCCATTTTCAAAGGGCCACCGACCTGTTTTCAGCGGGTCGCGATCCAAACGTGGATCGGATCGACTAATTGTTTTCAGTGGGTTGCGAACCTGGTTTCAGTGAGTCGCAGAGCCATTTTCAACGGGTCACGGACGTGTTTTCAGCGCGTCGCCGCCCAAAAATGGAACCCGCTTTCGGTGGGTCATGAACCCATTTCCAGCGGGTCTCGGATCATTTCCCATTGGGTCGACGGTCGGGTTTGACACATGTGCGGCAGAGTGAAGTGAAACGTCCGTCTCCATCTCTCAGTCTGGGCTGTTTCAGGGGTTTAGTCTGAGGCACTTTCCAAGTCTCTCTGCAGACACAGTGCCAAACTGTGTCAATGCCAAAAGAGGCATTAGTGGAACCCTGCGCAGCGCCCCACCCCCACCTACCTCCCTCTGCAACACACACACACACACACACACACACACACACACAAATGGATATTAATAAACCTCAGAGCACCATCTACTCCAACTTCCACTGGCCCCACATCTTCTTCTTCTACCTTTTCTAATCTTACACTCCGTCCTCTTTTCTGTCTCTGGTCGTCTTTCCCTTTAAGTGTCAATAACTCTTGCTGGCAACACACACACACGCGCACACACACACACACACACACACACAGACAGACACACACACACACACACACACACACACACACACACACACACACACACACACACACACACACACACACACACACACACACACACACACAGAGGCACAGGAAGTTGTTGCAGTGTCAGGCTTTCCATGGAGGCTGGTATTGTTGTATAGTAGACTCTGTGGGTTTAGTAAAATCCTCATTAGGTCTCGGTGTAGGTGTGAGCATCCCTGCCGATGTCTCACAGCAAAGTGCTTAGCTCGGCAGAAGACACACACACACACACACACACACACACGCACACACACACACACGCACACACGCAGCTGCACATGCACCAAACAATAAGATGAGAGGCAGCAGACACCGAGGAAACATCCACGTCTATGCATAAGTGCACTTGCACCATGTATGTTAATTACTTTAATGTATACCCTTTTATGGCACCCCCCCCCCCCCCCCCTCTGCTTCTGCCCCCCCCCCCGTCTGCTTTCCAGCCTCACGGAGCAACAAACATAAAGAGCCAGTGCTGTCGTGTGCTGACATTTTAATGGAGGATGACGTCTTCCCCCTAATTAATGTCAGTCATGATGGCGAGGGAGCCAAAAATAACCCTTTGAATGAGGCGGTGTACGCTGCGGCGCCATCACCAGGGGAAAGCCATTACAGTGTTCTGTGTCAATTGTAGCGCCTGTGCAAACTATGTGGTGCCGAGTAAAGCACATGTTGTTGCTGGCGTGGAGCCGGCGAGCGTCGCCCGGCGCCGTTAAAGACACGTGAAACAGGCGGTGAAACGCAACTGCGCGCGCAGCCAAGTGACACGCGCTCCTTCCTGTTAGTCAGTGAGAGAGCGCACGTGTGCAGCGCGACACGGGAGTGGCAGGTTCCCGCTCGGCAGGCGGCACAGGGGAGTGAGACGTCCAAACGTCCACCAGAGTACGTGCAGCACAGGGGTCAGGGGTCAGGGGTCAGGGGTCAGGGGTCAGGGGTCAGGCCCAATGTTGTTCCTTGCTGCGATGGGAGTGGATCTTGAACTTGAGGCTTAAATCATGACATGCGGTGGAATAATATATTTTTGGTTTGGCGCCTGACCGACGGGAGTGAGTTCAGTTTGATGCGGATCGGAGAAACAGGCAGAGTTTGTTTGAATTGCAAACTGTCCTCAAAGGGATGAGAGGCAACGTCTGGAGTGTGATCACAAGGAACTCTTTTCATTGGTCGGTGCGAGACGAGGTCGTTGAAAACCGATTCCTCCGAAAAGGCCCGAGTCTTTTTATTTAAGATCCCACCATTACTATTATTACATGAAGATTGTTCTTCTGTTTTGCAATATTGAAGATTTGGACTTTGTGTGAAGTTGAAAGGGTTTAAATCATTGCGGCTGAAGCCGATCGGACCAGTCCCTCCTCTCATGCCGCCTTCACGGAGCATAGGAAAGGAGAGCACTTATACAACACAAGACAATGTGTGGATCCCCTGCTGCTTCAGATGAGTGCGAAAGCCACTGCATTAATGTTGGAGGAAAAAATATGTAAACATGCTTCAGTTGTATGTTTGTCATTTCATTCCGTCGTTATTCGTCTGTAAAAGGTCAATTTATGCCAGAAATGAAATTTCCCTTTCCGTCGCTTCCTTTTCCTCCCATTT
>JAFBJT010109991.1:27384-40211 GCA_016785325.1 Chascanopsetta lugubris | reverse complement strand
CCCTGGGGGGCCCGGAAGGGGGAAAAAATAAAGGGGCGAAACCTTTTTTTTTTTTTTGGGCTGTTTTTTTTTTTTTTTTTTTTTTTTTTTATCGTTTCAATTGGAAATAAAGAAAAAAGTTCTGTCGCAACTTTTTAACAGTAAAGGAGGGGTGGCAGACAGGAGGTGGCGCCGTAACCATGTGATGTTGGAGGGGAGGGGCCGCTAGACCCTGTTTGGGTCAACAGGAAGTACAGCGCCAACAGAGCCAGGATGGGTTGCGTTGGTTAATTGCATAAATGTAGATTATGCAAATGAGAGATACGAGGAGGATGGTGTTTACATGTGCGGGTCGGAGCAACATGGCAACATGTGGAACATCCTGATTTAGTCGAGTGACTTTGAATCAATCATTTGAGAATCGGCTTTGTGTTGCTTCTGACACGCGTGTCCTTAACGCCGGTTCAGTGATTTACGTATAAATTATGATTTAGTGCGGGGATATGCAAATGACGCATTCAAAATGTGTGTGTGTGTGTGTGTGTGTGTGTGTGTGAGAGCTAATTTTAATACCAAGTGTAAATGAATGGCCTAAAACCTGGTTCCGCCGCTGTAAAATTTGATTTATGTGTAAATTACAATTTCATGCAGTGGATTGAGATTAATATTAAATGTGACGTATCAATATTCATACTCTAATAACTAAGTGAGGCCGAGTTTGGTGATTTTTCAAAACCTTTAACTTCAACTCTGCAATTCTAACGTGAAAGATTTAACAGCTGAAACCAAAATATCTCACTTTCGGCGTCGCAGGTTAATGGGAGAGTGTGAAAGATTTAGTGACATCAAGTGGGGAAGTTGCGTATTGCAGCTGAATACACCTCAACTCACGGTTAACTTCCATGCTGAGAACCTTGGGCAGCAATACCAGTGTTTATACCATGTGTGCATGTGTGTGTGTGTGTGTATGTGTGTGTGTTCGTACCCAGCTCCGGTCATGGTCTCCGTGTTGCTGACGGCCAGGCTGACCACTGTGCCCACGTCCACTCTGCCGATGGCCGACGGGCTGCGATCGTTCTCGTAGTAGCTCAGGAAGCCGCCCTCCAACGTGCACCACCGACGAGCCATGTCTACAACATATATATATATACACATATATATATAAATATTCATATATCATTAAAATACAAAATGAGTTGATTTTTCTCAGTAAGCAGAGGACAAATACACGGCAGAATCATCCATTTCAAATCGAAGATTGCAGCGAGTTGTATTGGTGTTGTTAATCGGGGGAGGAGGGGCCAATTTAACGTATCCTACGTACTGTTCCTTTACATCAGGTTACAAGAACAACCACCAAAGTCGGTACCAGTCGTCACATTGAATTCAAGCTCATCGCAGCTCAAATCTGACAACGTACAGTAGAAATAGGTCTTTGGAGCAGGTGTGGCAAGTTGACTCCACAGCGCCCTCTAAAGCACATCCCTGGCACTGCGTGTACCTGGCATTCACAATCCACTTGTGCAGGGACTTTTGAATCACGGCCAGATGTTTTAAAGGCAAATCGACGTCACATGACATCGCAACAAAGTCCCAAAGGAAGGGCACATATTCAGAACAAACTATTTGTCCTCCAATTTGGGAAATCCAGATGATATCGGAAATCACAATCACAAAATTGGCTCATGATTCATCCGATCGAGATCCCGTAGAGGACACACGCTGACTCTGAACGTGAGCGCCCACAGGCAGAGTGGGACCGGAGCACTGAACAGATTCCAATCACCAAACAGCATCTCAGTGGGGAAAAGCTGGAGAACACAGCGCATTGTCTTTCATGACTGCGTGACTGTACCATTTACATAGCCAATGAGCATGAAGTTCATGAAAACGCACCTCATTTTGGATTTTCAAAGTCACCGTGCCATCTGCTTTTTTTGTTCCGCCACAAACACACGCGCACACACACACGTGCGCGCTCCGCCGCCGCCACCCACTGTCGCTCGCTCCTCCAAAGTTTCCACTGTATTCATCTCATGAATATGCTAATTGTGCGTTCCCTCTGCCAACTGTGTGATGTTTCTGAAGGAACTGATATAGTTCCAATAAAAACGAAGAGGAAGTGTCTACAACTGGCTGTTAAAAGATGTGTTGAGCATGGGAGAGAGGAAGCGTGTCAGCCTCCCTCTCCTCACCCTTGAGCTGCGTCTATCTGACTCCGCCTTTGTCTTTTCTGTGTCGGGGAAGAAAAAGAAGAAGAAGATTTGGACATGATTCTGCTTAAAATGCGTTGTTGCTCACGGTGGCATTTCAGCAAAAAAAGAAGAGGAAAATTAAAATCTTTTGACCTCCACTTCCCTTCAAGAGAGAATTGATTCTGGCAGATTCAGAGACAGAGAGAGAGATTCGGGTATCTAAAGTCATTACCAATCCAATCCCTCCAACGAGACGCAGCGTTGTCATGGCGACAGAAACCAGCAGAATGCACTTCCTTTGCTGTTGGAAAAGGTTCTGCGGTAGAGTGTCGCGTCGCTCTCTGCTGCGTCCTCGTTTGGTGCCGTCGGTTCCCAGTCGTTTCTCTCCTCACTCCCCCTCGTTCGCCCTCTGATGGGCCGATATAACAACCGCAGAGTTTTGCTTTGCGCGATTAGAAAAGTCTGGCGCAATCCTTCCTCCTAAGGGCCCACACTTGAATTTCCTAATTGAAGTTGATTGCGATCATAGGCTGTGAGGGAGGTGTAATGTCCCAGATTATCACCACGCCGGGCTCCGTAACGGCTCCCCCTGTGGCCGCAGAGGTTATTAGGGAGGAGTCATGTCGAGACTCTTACTGATGCAAGACACAGATATTCACGGTCCCCACAGGATCATATTGATTGTTTTACCTTTTTGTTTCAAAAAGGTGCTGTGTGTACGAAAATATATTACAAAACAATGACATACTGATATATTTATAGTCACCCTTGAATAAGCCCTTTAATGTATATTTACATCTGGAGTGGGTCCTCTCTACGGGGGCGGCCATGTTTTTACAGTAGCCCAGACAACCGAAGTCTACCATAGGTTCTCCTGTATGCTCGGAAGGGTGAGGTGATGGATACAACACACAACTTCACCACTAGATGTCACTAAATCTTACACGCTGCACCTTTAATACATGTACTGTTGTCAAAAGTACCCAGGGGATAAATCCTTATGATTCACTCTAGTAATAACATTGACATTTTCCTTTTCAGATATGCATTGACATAATTGACTTAAAGGACGACTTGCACAAATTATTAGAATTAGAAAACCATATCATAATAATGAATTCAAAAGGGCATGGATCCGACAGGACAGGGGCAAATATTTTTAAATTCATGAATATTTAAATGTAGAAAATGATTGACAAGGTATTTCCTCAATTCAGTCTTGGGTTGAACTCGACACCGGTGGATGAGGAATGATGTGGGGTCACATGAGACACTTCATTATAAGGGGTCATGAGTCAACGACTGGCAACCGATGGACATGAAGGATATGAAGAGTCCCTTAGGGTCCGGACCTTGGATTATGTAAACGAGGGACCTCTCACGCCCTAATAAATCAAAAATATTAATAGATTTCATTTTGACTTTGGAATGAATGGCATCAAGATCCAATCTCCCTCAGAGACAATCGCAAATTCCTTCACGTACATTGTACAAAAGAAGAAATATATCTTTCCTTTGCTCTTCACTCCAAGGACACAAGACTTCCTGTGAAGCCAGGAAGTAAATTGCTGCGGGATCCCGGGTCCATGTGGCGTGGAAACCAGTAATGGGACCGACACCTCGGCCAACCGGTTTTTGGAGGAATTAGCCTCAGTGCTGGCTGGGACACCCACAGGTGCAGATACGAGGTCTTAACATAACACACATAGGGGAATTATAGAGGGGGGGGGGGGGGGGGGGGGGGGCAAAAGGTTTATGAATGTTGGACAAATGTAATTTCAGATACAGTTATCTCCTTGGGAGTTTGAATAGGAGGGATTTGGTAGATTAAGGAGAGGAGTGAAGGGGACGATGATGAGAGGAATTATACATTTTAATGGAAGTGAAAGAACCATCCTCCAATATGACCCTGGATGGAAGGGGCTCAGAGGCATAATGGCGGCAATGTGTTCCATTCAGATCAACGCCACTATGTTCCAGTTGTGTTGCAATCTGTGGCTTCCTAACAAACACTGAATGCCTTTGGAAAACCGGGAAACCGGCTTCACACACACACACACACACACACACACACACACACACACAAACACACGACCTAAATCACGAGCACCCTCCTTCCCGCTTTGTTCGGGGTTCAATATTTCCTCAGTGGGTGGGAGGCGCGAGCGAGCACCAGCGGCGGTGGCGTAAACAATAGCCGCTTGATTTACAAATCGAGCAGCTGTGTCCGTTGCCAGCTGTTTCCGACGCACGGCAAACGGCCCCGTGGCCCAGCCGCTCTCCGCGGGGGTCCGCGAGAACCAGCCCGCCGGAGACAACGGCGGCGGAAGCCCGCACGTGCCTCCACGCAGCTCAATTGGGCCAATTAGCTCGCATGCCAGGAGCGTTCATCCTCGTGTTACACTTTTACCAGAGGGTGATAAAAATAAAAAAAAGTGGGATCTACAATGTGGGAGCCCCCTCTCTTCCTCTTTATCTGGGTTTTGTTCTGGCACCTCCTGCCTCACTTCTGCAAACTGTGACACGCTCAATCATCCACATATGTGAGATGAGCAGGTTGATTAGACTGATCCATGTCATTAATGAGCCATTTAAACTCTCAAATCCGTGACTGAAAGTGTCATGTTGCAGAAGCACGTTCATTCCAAAGCTGAGATTAGTTTTTGAAACTTTTTAAAGGGTCGTGGATCAAGTGACATCTAGTGTCTGGTTTGTCTATCCTGGGCTATAGTGGTGCAACATGGCCGCCTCGATGGCCTCCAAGGCCTCGCTGCTAGCATAACTATAAAGGGCTCAAACTGGAATTAACAAAAACATTTCTTTTAAATGTAAAAAAAAAAAATGTCAGTGATTCTCACTCATAATACACATGTATAATCCAATTCCGCTGATTGAAATTTCACTTTAAACTTTTCGCACTGCACCTTTAATCGCTGCACTATGTAATATTTTGCCCATTTTAAGATCGTGTGAATACTCGGAGGGCCACATGAGCTGAGGAACAAACAGTTGGCTGCCATATGTGACTTCACCACTGGATGGTGCTAAACTCTACACAGGACAAAAGAACCCAAGTATGAACCCAAACAGCTGACAAGCCACACCCCCGCCCCATTAGTACGCCATATCTTCTCTCTCTCTCTCTCTCTCTCTCTCTCTATCTGTATTTCCACCCATCGGCCTGAAATATGTGTGATGAAGACATCTGTCCGACAGCTTGTCAGGGGGAGAAGGCGCTGAAAAGGAAATGGAGAAAAAGTGAAGGGATCTGAATGATCCGTCTGTGCCCGAATTACAGCCCACTTCATTACTGAGAGAGAACGGGCAGATGTACTGTGTCGGACGATACGGAGTAAAAAAAAAAAAAGAAACAAAAAAAAGAAGTGCATTCTTCTGAGATTGGCTTCTCGCATTTAGACGAGCGAATGCACGGCGATGTCAACAAAGACTCTCACATACGCAATGAATTGGGAGAAATTGCTCAAATGTACAGCGTGTGGGATTTAATGATACATGAAGTGGTAGACACTCCGCCCCTCCTTTCCAAGGATAACATAGTGGCCAAAACATGGTGGTCCAAGATGGCGGCCTCCACAGAGAGGACCCACTCCATGTGAATATAAAGGGCTCATTCTAGAGTGATGAAAGCAACAATTCATACACTCATAACACGCGTCTGCCAAAACAAACTGAACTAATTCCGATCAAATCTCACGCACTGAACCTTTAATGACAGGGCTCTGTGTACACGTAGCGCAGTCATTACAAGGAAACTCCAGTCGCTTTGACATTCCGCGACGACTAATTCCCTTTATAAACCATAAAGGAGATTCGGTTTATTATCAAAAACTTGACTCCGGCTTCGCAGTAATTGAATTGTTCACTGGGGCTCAGATTTGTGTCCTCAATAAAAAAAACGGCGACATAATTCCACCTCTTCTTCATCCTGTTCTTATTCTCCCTCTGCCTCCTCTCCACATGCTAGCCCCACCTTCCCACCCCCCCCTACCCCCCCACTCTACCCCCCAAACAGCTGGGAGAGGAATAACAAGAGACTGAGGGAAACAAATAAAAATAAACAGATTGCAATTGATTAGGAAAAGACGATCTGAAACAAAGGTTCCCACGTCTCCTCTACCGCTCAGGGTTTTCGACAGTAGCCGCCTGCAAAAGCACAAAGAATCGAGCACGCCCTCGTAAAAATGGGCTGCGTGGCTTTTTTTAATTAATTGTGCAAAACACATTCGCAGTTCAACACAACAAATAAATAGATCAAGCAAATAAGAATCGAGCGAATAAATCCAGAGATTCCAGGCTCTAGCGCACTGTTGTTAAATGCTAATGCTCTTTCGTCACAGTGACCCCGCCCCCCTGAATTCACCTCTGAGGAACCAAAAGTCTATCGGAGTTGTTTCCAGACTTAAACAGAAAAGAAAAAGACAAAGTTTAAGAGGCCGTGGTGGAGTGCTTTTATTAAGCCCCGCGCTCGGGCCTATGAATTATTAAGAACACAGGGGTGTATCTATAGACCATCAAACCATTAGCCTGGGAGCCAAAGGCATCCTGGAGCACATTCAAAAATACCTCATGCCTCTGTGCGCGCAAAGTCTTGACAGCGCTTCCTGGTTGATTGAAGAAGTTGGGAGCGCACCGGGCTCTAAACCCAACCCCTCTGAATTTTTCAACAGCTGCAGCTGCCGTTAAAGCACCATTAAGGCACAAAAGGCAAACGGGCGCTTCTCTGCATAATAGATGGAATCACAAGGTATTTATTGGTCGAAACATCACGGGCACTCATCGGGGGGGGGGGGGGGGGGGGGGGGGCGGCCTTGGAACAGCGCAGTTTCTGGTGTACGACAAGCGACTTGAAATGGCCTCTGACAAAATGGACACGTGTTGTTTAACTCGATCTGACCTCAGTGTGTGTGTGTGTGTGTGTGGAGCCACACAACTACCTTTAATAGGTTTGTACATTTTCTGATCTCTAATAAGTGCATGCAATCTCAATCTAAATGTTAATTCATTCGATTGAATTCATCCTATTCCTCAAAAACCCGCAGCTGCTGCTTCGTACTTTGTGTTGGAACGCTCTCGGAGACAGCGCCACCATGTGTGAGACTGTATTAGTGCAGTTTCTAACACCACCTTGGGCTCATTGCCGGCAAAATTGATGACCTGATAATGCAAATGTCCTCGGATATCTTATGTACGTTTCCAATCAGGGTCAACCAATGTGACCTGTGCATGTTTTCATGTCTTTGCATTGACTTTGTATGCGGTTCCATTTTATGATGAACTTACCGTAAGTTCACCGTGACTGGACCGTAACAGCTCAACACACAGTTCCAAACAATTAAAATGTATCGAAGGTTCATTGCAGTGATCAAGGAGATTGGGACCTTGGCTATTTAATGAGATGGGACTAGGAGTAAGCACATTCAGAAACGGAATGGATTTCAGGTTTAGTGGTTTTGCTTTCAAAACAATATAGAATGTTCTAAATATGTCTAAAGCCCATTATATGTATATTTTCTTATGTTTGTGTCTATTTCCCTGTGCTTTACATTTACATTTCTTAAATGGTGTAACGGTGATAGGATGATGGGATTATCTGCTTTCATCCAGTACATTAAAACCCCCTCCACTAATTATCTGACGACTTGCCTGATCAGACATTCCTCTAATAGAACCACCTCTGCTCCCTAATTCCGGGAATTACTTTAGAGGATCCCTGAATTAGCACAACCAACAGAACTGACACTGGAATTAAGACCCGGCTAGAAATATATTGGAATCGTCCCTTTAACAAATGAAGTGAAAATGAATTCCATTTGCGCCGATAATGAGAATTTCAACAGGCGCTTCCTTCCAGTCTCCACTGAGGGGCAAAGCCCCACCCCCACCCCCACAAACCTCAGTCCTCTTCATTAGCCTCCATGTGCGACCTACAAGCACCAATGAGAGCCCAGCATATGTGTGGAGGCGGGGTGATGGGAATGGAAATGGATGTCTCACCTCAAGATGTGGGAGACTCGGCTCATTCAAGTGGCAGGTAGCTTCGAGCTGTCAACCGCACACGAACACCTCCTCCCTCCTCCTCCCTCCTCCTCCCTCCTCCGCCTTCCCCCGATAACCCCGTTCCCCCAGGGGGGGAAGCATCCGAAGCCGGCACCTTCTCCTAATTACCCAAGGGCCCCCTGAAACGCTCCAGCTGTTTGGAGAAGTGGGGACCACTGCGGAGCAGGAGGTGCAAGCTGCAGAGTTTTGAGCGTGTGAAACGGAGGCTGATTAAAAGTTTTGAAAAGACAAAAAGGGCGGAGTCGGGGAAGTTGGAATATTTAGCGGCGGGTCACTTTCCGCCACACTTGACGAGTCGTCCCAGGGGACCGGATTGCATCTTGAAAGACGGATCCATTGATCAGCGGTGGTGGAATGTTTGCCGTACGGATCAAATGATTGGCAGGTTGATCAGTGACCGACTGGCGCAGATTGATCGATCGGCGCTTAACTGGAGCGCACCGCCGACAAACACGTGGCCTAAACTGCTTACAAACGGATTGACGGATTGATCGGCCCTCCCCGGGGGGGGGGGGGGGGCTCACGAGGAATAACAACACCCACCGTCTCTTCGGCGGCGCTCCAACGAGGACTTGGCAGAGCCAGAGGAGATGTAGAGGAAGCCGTCCATGAAGAGGGAGACGTCGGACAGGGAGGGATCCTCCGACCACTGCTCCAGTCTGGGGAAATCTATAGGGGGGGAAAAAAAGGGGTGGGGGTGGGGGAGGGGGGGTTAGAGACAAGGGAGATGAGGAGGGAAATGGTTTTCCCCCAGTGGGGATAAAAGGTGCAGCGATTCATTTTCCCCACTCGTGCACCTCAGCTTAACAAGTTCACCCCCCAACCTGAGAATGGAAAACAATTTCTGCTGTCCTTGACCCCCAGTGTCTCTAGGTAAGGGACCGTCCCCCAGTGTGTCCAACTACAAGGTTTACACTGAGAGTGTTCTCATACACAATGGGATAAAAAAATCCAACACCGTTGAGTCCATTGAAACAAATAGACATCCCACCACCTGACCAGAATATGCTGTTTTCAAAGGAATGGTATTTTTTATTGAATAAAAAAAAAAGTACAATGAGTGTTTTAAGTTGCAATCTTATATATCAAATATTTCTTAAGATAATGAAAATATTTTGTAAAAGGAAAAAGGAAAAAAAAGGGAAAAGTTGATCTTTTTAAGTATCCAATTGAAATTGTTCAATTCAAGTTTATGAAATTATACCTAAAATGATGGTATCTTTTATTAGGCATTTCTATTTATTTTATAAACATGTATTAAAGAAGAAACTACTTTTCTTATTTCTGAGTTTTTTTTATATTTCTTTATTTTATTTTTGAATTTTAAATCGAGTGAAAACATCACGTACTTTCCCGATTTCCTTCGTAATGAATGCGCCCGTTTTTTTTCCCAACAACACTGTCTTTCCTGTTAAATTACAGATGATGAATATAGTGCTGGTTTTAGATTAAACTTGCTTCCCAGGGCACCGGGCTGTCATTGTGCAGCAACTGGAAATATGTTCCCTACATACCATTATCCACCAGGTCCTCGGGCCTCCTGTCAATCATGGCTGAGAAACTGTCAGCATTGGATTTGGAATGTGAGAACACTCCCAGATTAAGATAGCACTAATGCCAGATGTGTGTCTCGCTCATGTAGAATCCCCGTCTGCGTCCTTCACCTGGAATAAACATGGATTCTCCTGCCACTATGAGCTCAATTCCCACCCGTTTCAGTTGTGCACTCTGACCCCCCGTGTACTGTATCTCCCTGCTGGCTCCAATAAAGAGGCATAGCATTAAGAGTTCCTCCCGAACACATGCTCGTACTGTTTATCCGACAGTGTCACAGGCTCCGCCCCCTCCTGCAGGGCCACAGATAAGGTGGACCGAGGGCGTTCGAACACACCGACCTTCATGTGCTGGATCAGTTACACTCTACACTCTTCATCATCTTTGTCCATTTGAATTAGAAGCTCACCCCCCCCCCCCCCCCCCCCCCCCCCCCCCCCCCCCCCCCCCCCCCCCCCCCCCCCCATCAAGCCCCTCCCCCCCCCCCCCCCCATCTTTCCTTCACCGGCCTCGAGAGCTTCCCCACATCCAACCTTATCATTCTCACATTCAATTAGCCTCAATTCTGGAGTTCAATTTTCCGCCGGAGCCTCGGCAATATCTTGGGCGATGTTATCTCGCTCAACCTCCGGCTCCGCTCATCAGGCGAGGTAAAATAACTTTAATTGAAACCGGCTTTTAATTGATGCGACCATTCCACCCGCCGACGCCACGGCGAGGAAAAGGACGGCCAGATAATTTAAGGACAAAGCTTGTTGGGGACATTGCCGTGTTCATCATGCGGACTCGCTGTGTCCAGCTAATTAATTGTGCTCATGTGCACATTAATGATCTTTAAATTACGGTGGGAAATTCACTTATACATTAACACATAATTCGAAACGGATGGAAATGAATGGAGGTCAGATATCACACGGCTGCAGCCGAATAACATTGGAGGCCTTATCGTTTTGAATAATGACCTCGACGTGAGGCCCATCATCAAGCATTGAGCAACCTGTGTTGCTGCAGTAAATTAAAAATAAATGAATACAAATATATCAAAGTAGCAATCAAATTGAGATTTTACGAGGATTATTTCCTATTTTATTGAAAGAAAGTATTTCCTTTTTTATTGGCAGAATGTAAATATGTCATTTTTTTTTGGTAAGAATGATCAAAGGCCTTATACGTAGCGTTTCTGCTCATAGAAATATTTCCATGTTAAGTTCACGAACTGAACCTTTACAGTATCAGTATTGACATGTACAGTATGTGTAAATGTATTCATGAATGTATGAATACATGTATAATCGATATACGTCCTTCGCAGTAACTTTGACTATCCAGGAGTCTTTATACCGTCTGACACTGTAAATCAAACTGAAGTTCGAGAGACTAATCCCTCCGTGCGACTTCAAACTTCTACCTCTGTATACTTTCACACCCAACTGTTTCAATTATCGTTCCTCTGTGTGCGCCGCGCTGCCGCCTGCGCCTGCACCGTGTTGTTGTTGCCGATGCATATGTGATTTGTTTTCCCACGTCTGCCAAATAGATTTTCATCTCAGCGCGACTTCTTGATTAAACAGCTAAATGAAAATGGATCCCCAACGCCAATAATAGAAAATGAAGACGGCAAGATATAACCAGATTAAACAGAGAAAAAAAACATAAAAACACAATCGCGCATGGTCCATTAGTCATCTACGCGGTCGCATACACGGTTAAACCAGCAACGCGACGTTGACGCAGGCATTCTAATGCCGACTGGGCTGAGCCAATCAGGACGCAGGTCTTACATGTCCATATCGTGAACACATGCAATCGGACTTCAATCTATCTAATTAGCATGCTGCAGGTAGGCAAGTCAAACACACACACATGTCCCTGCACACAGGTTGAGGCAATGTAAATAACTCGGTGGTTTGATGCCGAGGCTGCCTCCATCTCTGTGTGTGTGTGTGTGTGTGTGTGTGTGCGTGTGTGTGAGCCTTGTTACATCAGTCCCTCTGGGCCCTAAAAGCTGGACTCCGTTAAGATGGGCCTGTGATGTCTGTGGGGGCGGCGGCTGAGAAGTCTGGCCTGGCGCTGATTGGCTCGGTCCCCAGTGGAGGGAGGCGACATGACAGAGTGCTCAATTAGCCATCTGGTCGCCCACGGCAACGGTCACGGAGTGGTTGCCCGACAAGCGGTGGACAGTGGGGTAATCAGAGGTGCTCTCAAACATGGACACACACACACACACACACACACACACACACACACAGTAGGTGATAACACAAAGGGGCGAACAGACGACTGACATCGGAGTCAGTCAAAGATAAACAAGTCCTGGAGGCTTCAGAACTTTCAATCATACAATTAGAGATGGAACCAATGTATTTATGGGGCGGGGGGGGGCACAGTGGTGCAGTGGTGCCTTGGAGCAACAGGGTTCAAATCCAATTAACTATCTGTGTCTGCATACAGAGGTTCTACAGGTAATCAATCTTCCTGTACACACAGAAAAGGTCAAAGGAGACATTTCTATTTTAGTGTTTTGGGGTCATGAATTTTATTTGGTGTCCTCATACTGTCCACCGCTCCGGCTCCTGTATCCACTCTCTCCCTGAAACGCTCTGTAGAGCTCCTGCCCCTCCCTCACAGCAAAGCCCTGACTGCTCTGATTGGCCAGCGGGCCCCAGCCCCTGTGGTGGGTCGACTGCAACGAGCCAAAATAGGAAGTATTCCATCCACTCACATGACAAAACACCTGTACTGACATGAGCTAGAATAGGAAGTGGGGGGGGGAAATTGAAGAGAAGGAGAAACTGTGTTTTCTGTGATACACAGCGCCCCCTCTGGTGTGGAACACTCATACCATACAACATATAATGGGTGGATTAATCCATTGAGATACTTAGCCACAGGGCACAAGCACACAAACACAATGACTTCTCAAAATAACTCTTCAAACTTAAAGCCATTCACATCTCTGGAGTCTGCTGCTCACGACCTCGTGGCCTTCTGTCTGCTCTGTGATTGGTTAAAAAAAAATGT
>JAFBJT010109990.1:0-10502 GCA_016785325.1 Chascanopsetta lugubris | reverse complement strand
GTAAAAAAAATGTTTATATTTTGTTTGCCATTGGTTTGGGCAATTTGATCGAATAAAGGAATTTTTTGTAAGGCAACCTCACTTTTTCATTGCTTAATTATAACATATAGCCTTCTCATACCAGCTTGTCAAAACAATGCTATTTACTGCTTTTTATAAAGAAATACAATTAATATTATATGGAATTGAGTTCAGCCTTTTGACCCGGCCCTCTCCAATATTTTCTGTTTCTCATGTGGCCCCATGGAAAAAATAATTGCCCACCCCTGCCCTAGACCTTTAAAAGCACTGGTATCCACATCGGAAGAAAAATTGTGCTGAAATATCTCGTGCTGGGTTTGAGGAGGAATCTTTGTTAAGACAGTAAAAGCTCCTGTAATGCAAAGCTGCGTCTGCTAACACAACCTTTACCGTAGTAATGAGTGCACTGTCAGCACGGCCAGCGTGTCGGGGCTTGAGTCTCTGGTATTTTGGGCTGGGCCAGAGGAGGAGAAGAGTCAGGCCGAGCACACGGTGAGGGAGAAAAGACAACCCCCCCCCCCCCCCCCGGGAGAAAAGACAACCCCCCCCCCGCCCCCCAAACCCACTGAGATCAAGTTCGGCACCGAGGAGCTCCAGCAACACGTCGCCATGGAAATGGATCAAGCTCTGGAAAACTGCGAGTCGATAAGTGTGTCCACATTCAGACCGTGTCTCTTGGCTCGGTCTCGCGCTCTCAGCAGACGCGGTCTGGAGCCAGCAGAGGATCAATAGTGATTCCATCAGCGCTCACAGTCACTAAAACTCCATTATACACCAGCCTTATTGCTATTATTAGCATAAAAAGTGCACCTTTCCTATTTAATGTGCGGAAAAACGCACATTTCCTCTCAGGGATAGATGTGTGAGTGTGTGTGAGAAGCTCAGTTTAAAGGTGCAGTGTGTAAGATCTTGGTCATTTTTGTCACTTCTAAAAAATATTACAAAACAATAACATTTTCATGAATTTACAATCACGAAAATGTATTATCCCCCCCCCCATTACCCTAAAATGAGCCCATTGCTGTATAGTTACTCGAGGAGCGGGTCCTTCTCTATGGAGGCCGCCAGGTTGTTACAGTAGTAAAAGTGGACGTACTGAACCTTTTTTTTTTTTTTACGACAACTGAAGGCGACCACAGGTTCTCCTGCATGCTCAGAAGGGTGAGGGTGAGGTGATGGCTACGCCGCGCAACCTCACCTCTAGAGGTCACCACATCTTGCACACTGCCCCTTTAATATCTCAACATATTGTATATGTCACACGTACACATGAGGACACGGTGCCATTTCACCCGGTGACACACAGCTGCTCCCCTCCTCACTCTCCTTCTGGCGGTTGAAAGAGAACAACAGCAGGGGGTGCCAGTTCTTTTCATGACCACGGCCCTTTCATCAGACATTGACCTTTGGCTTTAAGGCGGTGGTGCACTCAGAGTCAAATTGTAAAGTGTAGACGATGAGAAGTGATTGTCCCGTGTGGTTCAATCACATCGCAGCCTCACATGTCACTATTTATGGATTTTAGGATGAATGGAACACACAGCGAGAGACGATGAGCGCACTCTGATTCATCAGCTATTATAAGAAATCGCAGCCGTGAGTAGAACGGGACATCGCTGCTCAGCTTCTGTTCATGAATTAACGTGCAGATGGAGAATGAATGGATGTATTCAAACGAAACAATATCCCCTTCTCTTACAGAGATTCAGATCTATGGCACCACGGATTCCCGTGTCACACCGTTTGTGTTGATCAGTTATTCATGAACACATTCCTCCACCATAACTATCGATAACTGCAACGTTCTTCTCACACCGGAGCCCTGGAATAAAAGCAGGTCAAAGGATAAAAGAATTGTTGCCAGAGAGCCGCCCTGTCACCATGTGGACTTGGGCAAAGAGGATTAGATGTGCTAGTCTGCGCAGGGGGAGCCAGTCATTTCTCTCTTAAGTCCTCTGGGAATGTATCAACTGTAATGTGGGAAAAGAGCAACACAATTCAAAAATAATGGATGAAATCAAAACAGACACATGTGGGAATTTTAAGTGTGGTTTCATCAGTGGACTATTGTGTGGGCACCTCTGCATGAGGAGTAGAGTTCAGTGGGTTCAGCTGCTTTCTAGCCTCCTGTGTACAACTGTTGCACTATTACACAGTCACTATCAGTAATGATAACAATAATGATACTAATGACAACAACAATAATGATAATAATGATGATTTCAGATATAAGTATTAAATCTCCATGTTTAATGGAAATGAAAACATGTTTTTTTAATCCATTATAATTCCGATCAAATGTAAGGATTTAAGACAATAATAGTCAAAATAAAATTGGTAAAAATGTACACAAGTTTACAACAAGTTTACAAAATAAGAAAATTAGATTAAAAAAATGGGTGCACGATTAAGAATAGAACATAAATGCAGACAATGGAATGTAAAAAAAGGAAAAAGAAGAATAAAAAATGTTTTTTTAAACCCATAAGGATGAAAGTACAATAATCTGAATGAAAATAAACGATGAATCATTGTCATCAAAATAATATCATGGTCACATTAAAACAACAGTATCCTTGTTCACACACCTCGACAGGTGTTGCTCTGTGGTCAGAGTCACTGACATGTTGTGAAAGTGTAATAAAGATGGAGGGAGAGGTTTTGGCTTGAATCCTGCAGGTGAGCAGGGGGGCGGGGTCAGGGATCGCGTCGGTGGGTGGGGGGGGGGACTATGTGTTAAGGGGGTGGGGGGGGGGGGGGGGGGGTATGTGTCGGGGGTGGGGAGAAGAGGGGTGGGGGGGGGGGCGCGGGGGCAGAGGGGGGGGGGGTCTCGCGTACAGCTGCGGTCCTGACAGCTACACTCTGATTGGCTGACGGCGGCAGGGCTGTGGTCGCCCCGTCTTACCTGTACCTGCGCGGAGGAGTGCCAGTAAGAGTTTCCGTCTTCTTCTTCCTCCTCTTCTCCTCCGCCCGCTTCCTCCTCCTCCTCCTCCTCCTCCTCCTCCTCCGAGCCCCAGTCCTTCACCCCCTCGTGCAGCCCGGAGAGGTAGAAGTCCGCCAGGAGGCCCGGGAGCTGGAGCAGGGACTCGAGCACCAGGCCGAGCATGGAGCCTATAACGTCCTGGAGCGAGGAGAGAGTCAGCGAGTGGCTGCAAGGTGAGACACTGCATAACACCTCTCTCTCTCTCTCTATCCCCTCTGCGTGTGTGTGTGTGTGTGTGTGTGTGTGTGTGTGTGTGTGTGTGTGTGTCGTGTTGTCACACCTCGATCGCCTCACAGCTACTTTGGCTCAGACGTTCGTCAGAAATAGAAGCTACACACACACACACACAGAGACACACACGCACACGCACACACTCTCTCTCACACACACAGAGAGAGAGAGAGAGAGAGAGAGAGAGAGAGAGAGAGAGAGACGCACACAAACAAATCCTCTTGGAAGTGAAAGGTGGAGGTGGAATGAGGAAGTGGCCTGAGCTCCAGCCTCAAGACTCCTGTTCTGCTCACTGTAAACAACACACACACACACACACACACACACACACACACACACACACACACACACAATTTCATTTTCTGATCACAAACTGTACTGCAGTACTTATTTTTCTTCATACTTTACTATTATCTCTTATGTCCTGTCCCGAGAGTCTGTTTTCTGTTTCATTGTAAACAACACGTAAACAACAAAACATCGTTTGTTTTTGTTGTTATTGTTCGTCTAGATTTATGTACCATCGACTTAAAATGTGTTTCAGATCATGCCTTTGATTAAATTCAACAAGTATTTAGATACTGACATGTTCTACTACCACTACTAGTATACAAATATATCATAGTCCATGATCATCAGACATGGTGACCAATATAATATACATTTTCTCTTTTATACATAGTTTGGAATGTAGCTTAGATGTTAGTGTGTGAGTAATAACTATTATTTCTAAATCCAGTGAAAACAACTTCAAATGCAGTTAGTATACATTACCTTAACGAACCTTTCACATATAATTCACTGGTCATCACATTTAAAATGTACTTTCTGAGACAAAATCTAAAATATCAAGCCTCTTATGACATTGCTATAGTTACCAAGCCACCACTCAAAGCCATGAACAAAGATAAATATGTATTATTTGATTTATTATTATTTGAAGATAATGAAATACTCTGCCTGTTAGCGATTCACATGTTCCCGTCTCATAAATAATGACAACAAGTGGAACAACATGTGACGTATGTTTACAACTTGACTGAAGACACAAGCAGCTTCAATGGTTTTATACTTCAGTCAGTCCACGCTCACTGAGCAAGTCTCAGCCTGCTGCATCTACAGTACTATGTGTTTATCTGACTGTGTGTGTGTGTGTGTGTGTGTGTGTGTCAGTGAGGAGTTTATTTTTTTGGGCTTATACTTGTTCCTCTCATGTGGTTAAAGGTCTGGATGCGCCCCTGCACCAGTACCCGGTGTCCGAGTGGCGCCTGTCGGGCCTGGACCTGCTCCAGCTGACGTCCCGGGACCTGGAGAAACTGGGAGTGAAGAAGATCGGACACCAGGAGCTGATTCTGGAGGCTGTGGAGAAACTCTGCTCTCTGGTGAGTGTGTGTTGAACACAACGGAGAGTGTGTGTGTGTGTGTGTGTGCGCTAGAGCTGCAGCTGACGATTATTTTTTGTAATCGATGAATCTATCGATGAGTTTCTTTCGATTTAGTTCGATTAAACGACTATTGGAATAGTCGGGAAAACCTGTACAAATACATGTATGAGAATGACAAAAATGATCGTTATCTGACTTATCACCTGATATTTTCATGTCTAGTCGGCCCATAGACACCATCACTGGGAAGTGTGTGTTTGTGTGTGTGTCAATGAATTGATGAATCGTCTCAGCTCTCGTGTGCACGGCAGCTGTGGCACATGAGCTGCAGAGGTGATGTGCAAAGACAGAGACACATTCAAACCTCCATAGCACAGATTTTAGGGCTGCACAAACCCAGACAGACAGACAGACAGACAGACAGACAGGCAGGCAGACAGACAGGCAGGCAGACAGACAGACAGAGCAGCTGCGTTATTGCCATAGAAGTCCTGCCGCAGCAAAAACACTTTATTTTCATATCTCTATCTCCGTATTTCTTGTGCTTCAACGGCAACCAAAGCAGATGCGTAACAACAAACACTCCCACTTTGGGCCGCACATGCAAATTTCTGCAACGCTCCGACGTCAGCTAAAAAGAAAACCCGTCCACTTCCCACACGCCTTTCATTCCCCCTTCGCCCCCTAATTAAATCTCCCTACCCGTCCAATTTGGAGGAGGCGCTTAAGGACACTTGGTGCGGAGTGTGCTTCCAGAGTGGCCTTTGTTTCGCTGTAAGACTAATTAATCTGGGCAGCACCAGGCAAAGGTCCAGCTCTGCTGACGCAGAGGCTTCAGCGTCGGGCTGAAGCCTCTGGGGGCTGCTTAAAGGTGCAGTGTGTGATTTCCTGACATCTAGTGTTGGAGTTGGGTATCGCGTCGATCACCTTGCCCTCCGCCTTCCGAGCAGCGCAGGCGAAGCTGTGGTCGACTTCATTTGCCATTCAAACTCAAAAAGATGTTTAAAACGCCCACTCTGGGCTACTGTGCAAACATGGCGGCCGCCGTAGAGAGGACCCGCTCCTGGTGGAAATATACATTCAAGCTCATTTTAGGGTTATGTACAAAGCAAGTCATACATTTGGGTGTTTATACATATGTAAAAATGTCTATACATCATTTTTTTCCCCAATAGATAGAAGTGACAAAAATGGACTGAAATCGTACGCACTGCACCTTTAAACCGCCTGTTATTGAAATAACCATACGTCAGTATGATATAATCATTAACAGCAGTAACTCAATGCCTGATTTGTAATAAGTGTGTGAATAACTCCCCACAGTGAACACAGTGCACTTGTGTGCAATTGTTCACAGTGGGACAAAATGGGAGAACACACACACCCACACACACACACACACACGCACACACACGTGTTCCACTGTGTGTGTGTGTGTGTGTGTGTGTGTGTCGGTGGAGGTGTCTGCCTCTCCACCTCTCCTCGGCCTGGATGCTGCTTTAAGTGTAAACACTGTGCCCATTCATAAAAAGCAGGCGTCACATGAAACAGCGCAAACACACTCGAGCGCACAGTTACATCATTAATAACGAGCGCGGCGGCGAAAAGGGCCGTGAAAAATTCATGGCCGCTCGGCGACCGGGGGTCGCTCCGCGGGGCCGGTCCACGCCACATTACAAAGACGGTGCGCTCCCACAGCTCCTGAGCACGACAACAACCTGCTCGTCCTCCGTCCTCTGTCCTCCGTCCTCCGTCCTCCGTCCTCCAGAGGACAGAAGAAATACGTGGTAACAGGAACACCAGCGTGATGTGAGAATCTGTGTCTCGTGGAAAGACAGACGAAGGACACTGAACCGTGTTTGACAGCCCTGCCTCGGTGGGGCCCCGCATTCTGGGCAACAAGACGTCTGGACTGACCCATACACAAATGGACGATTGGAATACATATAAAAAAAAACATACAGTATATGATGTGTGTTTATATATAACATACATGAAACAATAGAAATGTATTGACATACATATACACCATATATATATATATATATATATATATATATGTATATATATATATATATATATGATTATGCGTGTGTAATACACACGTTGGCATTTCTGTAACATATAAGTACTTGTATATCTTATGAAGGGGTTTTATACTTAGCACATGAACATATTGCTGATTAACCATGTGCATAGTTTCATAATATGTTCATTTAGAAATCTTACGTCATACTGTCTATCCAGACTATGGATACATGTAATAATACTATGCATGTGTACTGCCCTGACCCGGTAATATACGTGGTGATACCTGGTGTAGGGACTCATACATATGTCATATATTACATTTCTGTCATCAGAAGATCTGGTCAACGGAGGAGCCCAGTGATTCGCGCGACCGCTTTGCTCCGCCCTCGCCGCTGTTGCATAGCAACAGAACCGTAGTCGGACGTGACAAGAAGCTTTCATTTCCTCTGCTTTGTCTAATTTAACCTGTGAATCAATAGTCGTTCAGATCGGTTGAAGCCGTCACACTTCACCTGACACTTGACTCTCGTTACTTGCTGTTGTGGTTATTGACTCGGTGAGAAACGCAGTGTCACCAGAGTTCAAGGAATCCAGGGATGAGTTGGTCTCGAGAGGAATCCAGCCGCTGTTGCGGAGTGAAAGGGAGCATTTGTCATCTCGCCTTCAAAGAGGCAAAGGCCGGAATACAATTCTATTGGTTTCCCTCATTCATATGAAAGAGAAAATTGAATTCTGATATAGAAAATCATGAGGTGTTTGAGTCCTGCTTGTCTCAACAACTCTATTCCAATCTGAAGCAGGATTATATAATGACTTAATATGATGAATAACTATTTGTAACACTTTATACCTTTAATCTCCTGACTCCTGGAATAAAACGTATGTTAGATACAGCAGTCAACGTCGTCAGGCAATTTTAACTGACGGCTTGAAGGAGTACTCAGCTGCAACGCGCAACTCAACTCTACACATTGTACCTTTAATTTGATGTTTCCACTTTGTTGTCTGATTGCGTCGTCCAGCTCCTAAAAAGGAAAACACACTGTTACTAGTCATCAAATTCTGTTTTCGGGGGGAAGTTAGCGATGCTGATGACAGCGGAGACGTGAAAATAAGTGGAAACGGGGAAAGACGCATCCGACGCATCCGACACATCCGACATCCCTGTTCAGACAACTCGAAATACATTTGAAACACTTATCCTCTGCCTTTTGAGAGGTGAGAGACAGAGAGTAGGGCATGAAATGATGTGTATCACATAGTGAGGGTAGCTCAGGTGAGGAGGAATTCTCCTTGAACTGGTAACATGCGTATACGTGTGTGTGTGTGTGTGTGCGTGCGCGCGATACCCTCCTCAGACGTACGGCATCGGCAGCGAGAACCTGCGCGGCCTCACCGAGAAGCTGCGCGCCGTGGCCCACACCCTTCAGATGGGCATCCAGAGCCGCTGGCGCCGCAACAGCTACGATGGACGCAGCGCCACCAAGCTGACGGCCGGAGTCCTGCAGGTTGTTGTGGAGCTCATCACCTCCGCCAAAGGACTCTTCTTTCTGCTCAACAGGTTGGTAAAGAGGGGGCTTATCTAACCGTTACATATGCGGCACTCCAGCTCCTCTCCGACCCGCACGGTTATGTTTCACTCCTTGCCGTGTCGGACAGAAATAGTCCCGGCTGCAGTTGTTGTTGCTGCCGGTTTTATATAAAAAGGATAAAAGTCATTTACAGGTGAAGTTGTGGGTAAACTGCACATGGCAATGTTTTTCACACAATATGCCGATTTAAAGGCACAGTGCGTAGGATTTGGTGCAGTTGCATTTCATACGTCAGTGCCCTTCCTTTCCCAACACCCGTGAACGGGCCTTGAGGGATATCGTCAAGGCATTTGATTTGTAGGCGACTGTGAAAAAACATGGCAACATGGCGGCCTCCGTAGAGAGGACTCACTTCTGGTGTCAATAATCGAGGGCTCATTCCAGAGGAATGAAAACAGCAAGGTCATTACAAATCAGCAAAAACATCACTGTTACGATTTTATTGCCATAAGAGATGGAAATCATTTCAACTGAATTTTTACAGAATGGAACTTTAAAGGTGCAGTGCGAGATTTTGGTCATTTTTGTCACTTAGAATATTACAAAAAATGATATACTGATATTTTCCTGAATTTATAATCACATAAATATTATTTTCCCATTACCCTAAAATGAGCCCATTAATGTATATTTACACTCTCAGTGAGGCCGCCATGTTTTTACAGTCGTAAAAGTGGAGGTACTAAACATTTGTTGAGTTTCAATGACAACTGAAGTCGACCACGGGTTCTCCTGCATTTCAGAAGGGTGAGGGTGAGGTGATGGATACAACATGCAACTTCGCCTCTAGAGGTCACCAAATCGTACACACTGCACCTTTAAGTTAAATAATGCAGACAGCATCTGTTATTTTGGGCCTTTCCTTCAACCCTGATCCGTCTGTTACGTCTCGGAACTAGTTCACAGTAAGTCCCTCAGGTCTCCGTCCAGATTAATTAGAGACATAATCCCTATCTTTTCCAGGCACCAGTTCTTACAGCTCAGTGGACACACGGCCACCAGGAGCATCTTCAACCACTGCAAAGAGCTCGGAGACATCGTCCACAAGGTCGGTCCTTTCACGCTCTCAGCATTCAGATCTCACACGTGGGTCAGATGGGGGTGGGGTGGGGCGGGGGGGTCGGACGCCACAGCCGCCTCCTGTGGAGTCAAACCGGGGTGAACTTTGACCTCGGCTCGTTGCCTGACATTTGCACAGGTGTGGCTTTGCCTTTTAAAAGGTGCAGTGTGTAAGATTTTGGTCATTTTTGTCACTTCCATAAATGTTACAAATCAGTTGTATACTGAGATTTTCATGAATTTATAATCACCTAAATGTATTCTATTTTTCCATGATCCTTAAATGAGCCCTATAATGTGTGTTTATATGAGGAGCGGGTCCTCTCCATGGGCGCCGCCATGTTTGTACAATAGCCCAGAGTGGACGTACTAAACATCTTTTAAGCTTTAATGACCATTTTGAGGGATACCAGAGCTCCTCCCGCATGCCCATAAGTGTGAGGGTGAGGTGATGGATACAACATGCAACTTCACCACTAGATGTCACCAAATCCTACACACTGCATCTTTAAAGCTACTGATCCCACATATCCACAATTCTACTATTTCGTTTGGCAGACGCTGTTACCCACAGCGACCCACACGTGAGGGGATTCGAAACCCGTGAGGGAATCGAACCCGTGACCTCATGCGTTCTAGGTGCATGCGCTCCCACTGAGCCACACCCACCCCAAATAGCACATCGAGATCATCATCACTGATAACTATCCCTCTAAACGTCACTTGGTTGCTTCTTCCTGGTGACACTTCTTGCGGTTTTTAAAGGTGCAGTACGCAGTGTTCGTCGGTTGGTGTATATAAACAAACCAGTCAAGCTTTGCCCCTCCTTCCTTGTCCAACGCCTGAGGGTTTCGGTGTGTGTGCACAACATACAAGGCACTACTAGCCACTCTATCTTTAGGAGCATCACGTTTGTTATAGAAATACTGGGATGTTATCAAGCTGATTGGTCAGAACCCCAGCACCCACCTGTGTCTAAACACCACACACACACACACACACACACACACACACACACACACACACACACACACACACACACACACAGCAGCAGCAGCAGTATATGTTTGTTTATACTTTCCTTTTTTAGACATTATCTGTTAGAGCTCCACCCACCACTCTGCTCACACCATCCGTGACTATTATAGTGTCACATTGTGTGACTTTCGTGATATTGCAGAAGTAACATAATGCGATTAT
>JAFBJT010109989.1:2500-48446 GCA_016785325.1 Chascanopsetta lugubris | reverse complement strand
CCTCTGCTGCGTGATAAACAGGGGGCGCTGCAACTTTGAGGTAAGAGCCCCCTTCCATGTTTCTGTCATTAGTGTGTATGTGGCACCGGGACTGTCCGAGTGTTGAGTGATGCTGCTGATATCTGCTGAATAGTCAAATGTAAGGTGAATAAATAGAGTATATTTTCAATGTTACTGTATAGTATGATGCAGATAAGTGATTATATAATACATCATCTATAATTCTAACTACAGACACTGTGACGTCCTACAGGTACATTCTGAGATACAGGCATGTGCAGGGTGTTTTTGAAGGATCCATTCCACTTCAGTTTTTCATCAAGGGATTTTTAACAATTTGTATTTGTGTGACTATTTTCAAGATAAAGTGGTTTATCTTTACTTACTCATATCTTTTATGTTCCTCTGCAGTTTCAGACGTCTTAACACTATGTTACTTTTCAAGGTTCATTTGCATATAATTATGGGGAAGACTAGAGATAGAGGATAAAGACCGGAGTCAAAACCACAGTGGTCATGACCTCTGTCAAGGCCAAGAGTCCTGAAGGCACCGGAGGACACGCACAGTATGATCCTTTGACATCATCCTATGCTCACACAATAGATATTCAAGTACATAATCTTATGAATGATACTAACATCTCAGATATGTTCGAAAACATGATGTCTCACTCGGATATCTTTTACATTGGCCTTGAAGATAATAAACAATGAGTAACAAGTGCAACATTTTTTGTATCATCAACACAATAACATTGTGTGTCCATGCTCAAAAAATTATGTAACAAAGTATGTGTCAACTTTCCCTTGGTTACTAACCGGGCAAGCAACATGAATCACACCGAGGCGAGGCGTCTTTTAGCCTCATCCGTGCGCCACCGTCTCACTGTCCACATTTGTTGATGAAGGTTGATGTTGACACTGTTTTCCAGGGTTTTGTCGGGGCACACCCAGTTCAAGCCTCAACACTTGAGCTGGGTGATTGGAAAAGAGGGGCGTGGCACACACAACAGGGTTTGTGGAGCCTAATTATAAAGAGTTTGAGGTGACAACCCAGAGGGATCATTTCCGATACTCCATCAGCGAAAATGCATCCTAACGTTTTCTTTTTAACCCTCACAGAAAATATCGTCCTTGCCATAATGGAGGACTTCAAAGAGGACTACGGAAACTACTCCTACGACTATTACATGGAGTATGGCGACTTGGAGGAGCTCAAAGTCGAGCACAGGCAAGGAGACACAATACACATCCTCTCAGTGGTGATCTACATCATCTCCTTCGTGCTTGGTCTGATTGGAAATGGGATCGTCATTTGGGTGACGGCGTTCAAGAGCAAGAAGACCGTCAACAGCGTGTGGCTCCTCAACCTGGCCTTGGCGGACTTTGTGTTTGTGCTCTTCCTTCCCCTCTACATCGATTACATCCTGCGCGACTTCCACTGGGACTTCGGCGTGGCCATGTGCAAGCTCAACTCCTTCGTGTTGGTGATGAACATGTACGCCAGCGTACTCTTCCTCACGGTGCTCAGCATAGACCGCTACGTGTCGCTGGTCCACCTCAACTGGTCCCAGAAGCACCGCACCAGAAAGCGAGCCTGGGTGACGTGTGGCTGCATATGGCTGTTGGCCGGCGCCCTGAGCAGCCCCGCCTTGATTTTCCGTGACACCATGCGCTTGCATGACAAGGTGGTGTGCTTCAATAACTTCCACACACAGGATGCACACACGGTGGCCATGAGGCACATTGCAATAGTGGTCATCCGAACAACCGTGGGCTTCTTGCTGCCCTTCACCGCGATATGTGTGACGGGCATTCTGCTCACTGTCAAAGTGAACCAACCCCAGGCCTCGTTCCGATTGTCTAGCTTCTCCAAAACAGTCACTGCTGTAATTCTGGCCTTCTTCCTTTGCTGGGCACCTTTCCACATCTTCAGCCTGATGGAGTTAACAGTACATGCCTCTATTCACCTTCACAGCGTACTGAAAGCTGGGTTTCCCCTCGCCACCAGCTTGGGCTTTTTCAACAGCTGCATTAACCCCCTTCTGTACATGCTCTTGAGCAAGAAGGTCCGTCACATCCTGAAGCGCGCCTGCCTGGACATCACCAAGAGTTCACTGCGAGAACTCAGCCAGTCGGTGTCTGCAACAGAGGTGGAGTCTGTGCCCGGACATCATCAGGACAGCGTCCCAGAGGAGCCTGTGGCGTCGTCAATGCTATGATCACATGTCTTCAGACTCTCGCTGCTGTCCTTGGAAAACATGCGTGGCTGACACCCATGGCGCCCATTCGTTCCAGCTGTTACGTTTAGGATTTTCCCTGTTTTGTTTCATTTGGATGGAGTCACACCTACTTCCGCTCTTAGCCCCAATGGAAAAAGTGAGGGTAACTGTGTGATGTGCACATGGAGTTCATACCATGTGCATTTATTTTTTGTTTGCAAGTGATCTCCTGAGAT
This sequence comes from Chascanopsetta lugubris, assembly GCA_016785325.1. Lineage (NCBI taxonomy): Eukaryota > Metazoa > Chordata > Actinopteri > Pleuronectiformes > Bothidae > Chascanopsetta > Chascanopsetta lugubris. The sequence goes on along the minus strand of JAFBJT010109989.1, from coordinate 45,988 downwards.
ACAGGCGGGATCAACAAATCATCATGTAGCCTCTGAGGTCCTCCTCCAGCCTCTCCATTGTGAGGATTTGTTGCTTTGGCTTTTCCTTCCATGATAATAAACTGAGTATCTTTGGGGTTTGGACAGATTTTCAGAAAAACAAGCCATTTGCAGACATGTATCTGGGGCTATGGAAAATGTGATGGTCATTGTTCTGACAGTCTGACTTCAAACCAAGGGCCTTGGCAAGTCAATACTAATATAGAGGTATAGTGCAGATATGGTCATGTTTTGACAATTATGTTTTATACATTTTTATGGTAAAGTCATATATTAATGTATTGATATTGAACTAGTTGAGAGTAATATAGAAGTTATATTTTAATATATTCCAGCATACAACCTATATCTGAATAAAACCCGCTCCTCTGAGCACACATTGTTCTGTTTGTTTTGTATAGTTTGAATTGATGTCTTGGTGGTAACCTCATGAAATGGAATGCTTTGAAATCTGACACGCACACACCAGATTTCCAGCTTTCCCCAGAACTACGCACAGACCCGATGAGCATCCAGATGTGTATCACCTCCGCTTCCTGAGCGTCTGTTTACAAAACTGAGCCACGTCCTGTTATGTGTCTCTCGTGAACTCTGACATGTGAGGATTACATCAGCGTTACATTAGAGACACACTGGCATCCTGTTGTGGACGGTCTCGGAGTCAGCGACGTCTCTAAGACGTGTGAAGAATTGCACGGGAAGCAAACTTTCATCTCTGTCTAAACAAGGAACTGAGGCAGCATGACACCTCATGGACACATGATTAAAACCTCCCACCCTCTTAACTCTTGCTGTGGATAAACACTCAACGGACTCTTTGCTAGGTGTGGGTCAGTACTTAGGTCAGCTGTGGCTTTGAAACAATGCTCCATTGGTACTAAGGCATCCAGAGCATGTATGATATGCGTAATACACAAGAGTATACGGTCACAAGGCGCATGGTGGAGAGCATGGAAAAAATAGTGCAAACAAGTGTAGGGAGGATTTGATTGAGTGCTAAATTACCAGATGAGAAGTGGTCTGGCATGAATCCACTGGAGGTGATGAAGATAACTGTCTGGAGGTTGCAGCATCTGTAATGTGATGAAGGCATAAAAAACATTAGTCAGGTAAGACAACAGGTGCATGTATGTATACACACACACACTCACACACACACACACATATATATATATATATATATACACACACACACATGTAAAACCTAATTTCATTTCCCAAGATCGATCAAGTGTTTCTGATCATAGTAGAATAATAATCATCTCTGTATCAAAAACAAAGAGTGAATCAAAGGCAAAGCCCCTGAGTTGTGGCCACATGATCAGTGACTGTCAAGGTCTAGTGAGGATAGATGACAATCTGCTTCAGAGAAAGTACAGTGCTGACACTCTGTTAATTACACCACTCAGAGTGAGGCACTAGCTCCTGTGTGGATTATAGTGCACTGGATTACTTAATCCGTGACGCAGCAGAATAACAGGACAGTGCGCAATCTGCGTAACAGACAGTCTCCCAGGACGAATCGCGACCGGCAAGGTACGTGATATGACACTGCTAGAATGATTAATAACTGCTAACAACATGCAGCCTGGAAGCTGGTGACAGAATGTTTAAGATATGTCTTGATGTTGGTGAGCTCCAACAAACTCGAACCTGTTTATCACTTGAGCTTGTTCGCAGCCAGCGTGCTAAATGAGGGGTTTCAGTAAATACATGTTATTATACACTTATGGCCCATTACTGCTTGTTACTGTCCGCATCAGAGTGAGACTGTATCACGTACTAGCTCAATTATATTTACAGCCATCACAACTTTTGCTGACACGTTATTTGAAGCGCAGTTTCCGTAAAAACCCACGAGCTTGGACAGACTGTTGTTTTATGATATGAGTATTCTCACCTGTAGACCAGCTGTCCTCTGCACCTTTCATAGTCAAGTAGTGTTTTTATACATATGGCGCAGGTGAAATTAGCTGCTCTCCTAGCTAGCAGCTACATGTAACTAGCAGCAAGCTAACCGCTACTTCTCTGCCGGTGTCAGCCCTTTATGTACGCACATCTACCTGAAGAGCATCTGTACACCTGTGCCATTGGACGTGTTGTATCAGCTGTGTCGCAGCTGAGGAAAATCAACAACAACAACCGTTCTCCATGCTAGCTGCTACCAGTAGCTAGCTAGCTAACGGCTACTACTACCGCTCGTCGGTCAGGGTGTATTGGTGTGTTAGTGCGCAACACTGATCATTCACACGTGTACATAACCACTATGTTCACTCTCCGAAAACATGAGAACGCCTCAGCTGTCGAGACGAGCTCGCCCTCACACATGTGATCTCGCCTCTCGTCCTCCAGAATGCAGCGTTTGCCCGCTGCCGTCAGCCGGAGCCTGCTTCCAGCAGCTGTTGCCAAAGGGGGTGCGGCAGCTGGCAAGAACGGTAACCACATTTATATGTGTCATCGTCATGTCTCACCGTGTGATTGTGTTTCACGTGGCTTGTATCTCTGAGTACAGTGCCCTGGCACCTTTGCTGGGTCGGATTACGGATGTGTTTGACGCCAGTTGGTGGTGATGCTCGCTCTGATTGGCCAATCGTAGTATTGTCATTGATTTGCCCTCGTCGGGAACCCTTAAGCGTTCATGATCGGGTGTTAATCATGCGAGGAATGTAATCGTTATCATTTCCTTTCCTTTGCTTGAAGCTCGAACGACAGCAACAGCAGCTGCCAGTAACCTGCTGGAGGTGTTTGTGGACGGGAGCCCTGTCATGGTAGAGCCAGGGACCACAGTGCTGCAGGTGACGTCATCACTCCCCAAATCATTGAAAACATAATGTAAACACGTTGGGGTAATACGCACAGATAATGTGAGCAGTCACGTGCCTCCATTCACACCCCAAACTGTTCCAGTTGGTTTGAGTACTGACCCCAAAGTATAGTGCAGGGCTTCAAATGTGAGCATCCATATCACACGTTGTCCCAAGTTGAAATGGTGCGTTTCACCACTTATTAGAGCAGATTCAGACTATAACTAACTAGACTTCGCCGTGCATGTAAACACTCTGAATCACTGTGTTCCTTCACAGGCATGTGAGAAGGCAGGAATGCAAATTCCTCGCTTCTGCTATCATGAACGCCTGTCGGTCGCTGGAAACTGTCGCATGTGTCTGGTGGAGATAGAGAAAGTTCCTAAGGTACAGTTGAAGGCTGTTCCAGAAAGAAGTGCATGTCCGTGAGGCTTGTTTTCGCTTGCAACATTTTTACAGAGACTGTGCTTTACCGTATTACAGTAATCATATATGATTTACTTTTTTTTGCATGCACTTTCTAGCCTGTAGCAGCATGTGCTATGCCTGTTATGAAGGGCTGGAACATTTTAACCAACTCTGACAAAACCAGAAAGGCAAGGTATGATCACACTAACCATTACAATCATTGTAGATTAAGTAATTGTACTCACTTTATGTAATTACCGCACTGTAATTACGTCTAGTTTTCTGATCTGCACTGTTTAACAGCTTTTACGAAAAGTCCACTATTATATTTGCGGGAAAATTGTTACTTCACAATAATGGTGATTATTTCTTTTTTTAAATTGAATTTACACAATGTTGATTTAAAAGCCCTGTATAATTTTGACAGAGAGGGAGTGATGGAGTTTCTGCTGGCGAACCACCCGTTAGACTGTCCCATCTGTGATCAAGGTGGAGAATGCGATCTGCAGGTGAATGAGCTTTACCTTCCAGTCTGAACGGTCGATGACAGACGTGTTACTGTTGAGGCCCGGCTGATGACAGACGTGTTACTGTTGAGGCCCGGCTGATGACAGACGTGTATATGATTCTGTGTGAAGGATCAGTCCATGCAGTTTGGCAGTGACAGGAGTCGCTTCACTGAGGGTAAAAGAGCAGTGGAAGACAAAAATATTGGCCCACTCATCAAAACTATAATGACTCGATGTATTCAGTGCACCCGCTGCGTTCGGTGAGTCACACTGACATACCTTGACTAAGCTAAGTTGTTGTCTAAATTTAGAATATGAGAATATGATTTCTCTCTCTCTTTTACTTTCGCTCACTGCAGCTTCGCAAGTGAGATAGCAGGGGTGGAGGACCTGGGGACCACTGGCAGAGGCAATGACCTGCAGATTGGGACCTACGTGGAGAAGATGTTCATGTCGGAGCTGTCTGGAAATGTTATTGACATCTGCCCAGTGGGAGCCCTGACTTCCAAACCATATGCCTTCACTGCACGCCCATGGGAGACTCGGTTAACCTAATGTTCTCTACACTTTTATTCGCTTACCAAGAATCCAACTTTTCCTCTCATACGTTTGCAATGATCCTCAACAGGAAGACCGAATCCATCGATGTTCTGGATGCGGTGGGTAGTAATATCGTGGTGAGCACTCGTGGTGGGGAGGTGATGAGAATCCTGCCTCGTCTTAATGAGGAAATTAATGAGGAGTGGATCTCGGACAAAACCAGGTTCCCTTTTCACGACACACAAAACCAGAGCCTGCTTTTGTGTCGGGCGTTGCCGTCGGCACTCACCTCCTCTCTCCTCTCTGCTTCCATCCAACTAGGTTTGCTTATGATGGACTCAAGAGACAGAGGCTCACGCAGCCAATGGTGAAAAATGAGTCTGGGCAGCTGGTTCCCACGACCTGGGAGGATGCTCTGAGTCGAGTCGCAGGAGCAGTAAGTGAAGATGTCCTTCTGGAGGAGTGTGTGGTAATTTGGACAGTCCTGAAAAGAGAAATACAAAACCATCTGTTACTTGACAGTTGCTGGGTGTTGAGGGGAACCATGTGGCTGCTGTTGTTGGAGGGATGGTGGATGCAGAGGCTCTTGTTTCCCTGAAGGATTTGCTGAACGGCTTGAACAGTGACAACCTGTGCACTGAGGAGGTGTTCCCCAGGGCTGGAGCAGGGTGAGACGGGACAGAGGAAATCTTTACGCGCTTGAAAGCCAGTTGAAGTACGGTGCTGATGGTAGCTTTATATTTTGACCTCGGCTCAGATCTGACCTGCGCTCCAACTATCTTCTAAATTCTGGGATTGCTGGCATCGAAGAAGCTGACCTGCTGCTTTTGGTTGGAACCAACCCGCGCTATGAGGCTCCTCTTTTCAATGCACGAATCAGGAAATGGTATGTTTGGTGTGTTTGGGGTGAGGGATTCTGAAAGATTGTTCATGGGATAATTTTGTTGTCGCTGTACTTTAGCTGGCTGCACAATGAGTTGCAAGTGGCTCTGGTGGGAAAAGAAGTGGACTTAACTTACACCTATGACCATCTTGGGGATTCTGCCACGGTTCTTCAAGAAATTGCATCGGGAGCTCACCCGTTCGCACAGGTAACACTGTTAACATGTAAGGAATCGGTCAACTTATATGAGGAATCTTGGAGGCTGCTAGTGTTGCATCACTACATTTTAAATTGAGTCCAGAATGGACATTCGAGGTATCTTTTTGAGTTTGAATGTGTTTTATCTTCTCGCGCAGGACTTGGCTGAAGCAAATCATCCTGTCGTTGTGGTTGGCAGCAGCTGCCTGCAGAGAGAAGACGGAGCCGCAATAATGGCGGCTGTCTCCAGCATTGCTCAGAACGCGCGGGTCAGCAGCGGAGTGGAGGACACCTGGAAGGTCCTCAATGTGCTGCACAGGTCAATATCGAGGAGAATTGGAGGGAACGCTTCCTCTTCATGTGGGACTTACTCTTAACACACGTGTGCTGTTTTGCCTGTGTCCTCAGGGTCGCCAGTCAAGTGGCTGCGCTGGACCTGGGGTACAAGCCGGGAGTGGACATTCTCAGACAGAATTCACCCAAAGTACTGTTCCTACTCGGAGCTGATGCAGGCTGTGTTCGCCGCCAAGACCTCCCTCCGGATAGTTTCATAATTTATCAAGGTCAGCCGTCTCACTGCACAGCGACAGAAGCTCGTTCACAGCACCTCTCATTTACATTCCTTTATGTTGATAGACATAAAGGAATATACCATTGAATATATATGACGACACTGAAAGGTCTAACATAAGTTCTCCCTCTTACTTTTAATGGAAGGTTGATTTGTATTAGCTTCACCACTAGATGTCACCAAATCCAACACACGTCTGAGCAGTTAAACATCTCTCATCATAATCTAACTCAAAATCTGACATCTGAGGGTCATCAAACTCAAAAGCACTTCACCAAGACTCTTGTCTTGAATGATCTCTTCAGTTGTCACATTGTCAGTTTTTTAGAAGGGTTCTTTTTGGTGCTTTCCACCATTACCTCCCAGGTCACCATGGCGATGTTGGTGCACCCATGGCTGATGTCATTCTCCCTGGAGCTGCCTACACTGAGAAATGTGGCACTTATGTGAACACCGAGGGCCGGGCCCAGCAGACCAAGGTGGCAGTGACTCCTCCTGGCCTGGCCAGAGCCGACTGGAAAATCATCAGAGCGATTTCTGAGGTGAACAACAACACAAGTTACACATCATCTCAAACAGAAAGGAATCTGTTTAAATGCTCTGATTGGTCTGTTCTCGTTAAAGCTGGCTGGAGTCTCTTTGCCCTATGATACTCTGGAAGAAGTGCGAGTGAGACTAGCAGAGGTTTCCCCAAATCTGGTGCGATATGATGACGTTGAGGAGGCGAACTACTTCCAGCAGGCCAATGAACTGTCTAAGGTCGGCTGTGATGTGACTTTTAAAATTTATTGGTCTCGGTTCTTTTCATGCCGTTTGCAAAGATGACAGTGACGTGTGGCTTATTTGTTTCAGACAGTGAACCAGGATGTGCTAACTGAACCTTTAGTTCCTCTACAGCTCACAGTGAAGGACTTTTACATGACAGGTGAGTCACTGCTATTCATCTCAAGTGTTTCTTCAGGAAAATCTTTAACCTTGGATTTAAAATGATACAATCGTTGCCGTCATTGAGTTGGTACTTTCATTTATATGGAATTTACAGCCTCATTTCAAATCCAATTAATGTGGTTATTGTCATACAGATCCATTGTCAGAAATATTAGGCCACCTAGTGGCGACAGAGTAGAGGAGGAAAACAAAGATGACTGGTTATCTTGCTGTTATCGAAGCATCACAAATTAATTACTGTACTGTGACATAATTTTATCATTGAGTCAATAATTATATATTATATACTAACATATATCTTGTGGTCAGCACATCTCATGGAAGTTTTGGTGACACAAATATTGTTTTACACCCTTCGCACAACTTTGTGCATCACCAGACTCTGTTCTGGCTATTTTCATGTGATTGAGGCATTTAAAAATGTACAGTAAGTAACGCAAATTGTTCTCAAATACACACAGAGACGTTTATCTGTGTACACATTTGAAATCTGCTCTCTGTCTGTACCCACAGATCCAATAAGCCGAGCCTCTCAGACGATGGCCAAGTGTGTGAAAGCTGTTACAGAGGGAGCACAAGCTGTCGACGAGCCGGCCATATGCTAATGCGCTCAATGGATAGCCGCCCGTCCATTTAAAAAAATATATTATGCGCACAACTTCTCTATTTGCACTTTCCTAGGAACACATATATCTGCACTTTTGTTTTCTGTAGTAGTTACGTGCCTCATTTATCCTGCACTTTACTTAGCTGCAGTAACATGTCTTGAATGTGGTTTAAATCTTAAGCACTGCACCTTTAAGGCATCTACAGTTTTGCAGTGGTGAACCAAAGTTTCCAAATCTTAATCAATCAAAGCTCATTTTAGTGTCTTGTCTACTTGCAAATGTATCAGTATTTAAAAGTGTCATATTTTTCTAAAGGTAAAATGATTATTTACAAGTTTAGCTATTTGTAAGTGTGATATTTAATAAACCAGTTTTCTGCGGTAAGCTCCATTTATCTTTGCAAATCCCCAATTGACAGGGTTCCCATGGGCCAGTGCTTTAATTAAAAAAACTAGTTCTTATTAAACTTATATTAAACTTAAAATGTCTTCGATGTGGAAAATGTAAATAAGTCTCTCTGACATATACATTTTCAAATCTAGAAAAAACATTGTTTATATCCCATGATTGAGAAATTGCATACAATTCAGATATGACAGTGTACATCTCTTATCATGACTCATTTATGAATAACTTGTTTACAGTTTAATATATTAAATATATTTTCCCTAAATGTAACTTTTTAAAATTCATAAATTGAACTAGCCTAAAGCCGAATTATCCTTGTATTTAACTTTGTGTCCCTATTTTGAAAATGAGTATTGATAAACTGGTGACCTGGTGCAAAGGATGAGAATTGAAATGTTTTGACACTTTTCACTGGTCTGGAGCTCCAAGTATCTGACAGGCACGTGGTCCATCACTTGTGAACAGTCGGCAACAGTGTGGCAGCAGGGCTGATAAGTCATTCACACGGAGGAGCCGTGGTCCAGGTGGATTTCACACTTGCCTGGACCTTTCCGTCTCTGTTTTTAACCAAAGAGTGTCACTTACAAAACACCACCACCGTGCACACTAACTGTCCTTCTCTACACACGACGATTAAAATGACTCTTGTACACTGTGGAGGCTTTTTTTAAAACAAAGTTGAATTTCCAATATGGTTGGAGAGGTTGTTGTTGTTGAGCGGCTTGTTGTCATGTCCCCGCGGTGCCTGTAGTGGTGCTGTGAGGAGTCTGCTGTGGCTCCATCTAAAATCCTCAGCAGCCTACCTACTGCCTGTAATTTGCTCCGGTTAGCCTATATTTACATGCATCCTAATTCCGAGGAACACCGAGCTCGATGAAGATAACCGTTACGCTCCTATCGCGGATATCGATGCCCGGGATAGCTTAGCTGAATCTAATAGACATTTCGGCCGTCTATCTGGAGCGGATTCCTTGCACAGCCCATATCAATTCAAGGTAAGTGGAGTCGTACACGGCACCGGGCTCGATTTCGGTGCGGGCCCTTTCCACAGAGGCCTCGGTCGGCCAGAGGCGCCACCGGATGTCGCTGCGTCCCCTCAGCTAACAGGCCTCGCTATTTCTTACTTATTGTTTTATGACTTGTGGTGTTGGTAGATGGCTTGGTCCTTTTACGTGACACGAGTATTTTACGCAACATTGAACATTTTGGGTTCTGTAGCTTTTTGATAAAATAAAAAGTGGCTGTAGCATATATCGATTATTACTGAGGCCTTTGCTGACAGGCCTCGAGCCCGTATAGACCCTTTGTTTGTAAGTGTTATACTGTATATATGTCATATTTGTATATATTAAATAAAAAAATGGTTTTAGTGGCAGTGTGACGTTTATATCTTACAATTATGTTCCTATTCTTGATTAAAACATTACGACTACAAGACCTTTATAGCCCAACAGTTCGCCTATGTTTCCGTTTCCTGGTTAGCTACCGCCTACTAATTTATGTTTTTAGCTTGGTTAGCGTACAAGCTAACAAGGGTAATTTGACTTCTGCCATCATTTGTGCGTTTAAAACAAATACTTTCTATATCTATATTTAAATAACAGTGATTTATAGACTGAGACATATATGTGTTGTACGCATATTGGCTTACAATGGCATACTATATAGTTTTACTGTTTGTGTGTCGGCTTCAAGCTAACGCTAGCAAGCTAGCACCCTAGTTTCAAATGGTAGTTATGCTAGCGGGCGTTAGTCGTCGTATGTTGCCTGTCCGGTTCTCCTTATTTAATCAAAGTTATTAGCTTAAGTCGACCAGTCTAACATGAACGAGTCACTGTAAACGTGTCCCGGTGTGTCCAACATGTAGCTCGGGTGTCACAGCTGTGTCTCTCTTTGGGAGCAACTTAAAAGCACAAAGTTAATGTTAGCAGCAAGGCTACTCTAGCTAAGGTACAACTAACATTACTGTATTTTGTGATAAATCAGCTGCAGCCTTCGTGATGGGTCATTCTGAAGTGGTAATTAAGGAAGGAGCTGTGTGTATGTGTGTGTGTGGGTTCCTTGTTTGCTTATTAGAGGAAGCACATTCTTTTAAATTGAGTTACCAGAGTATGAAGCTAACTTGGAATGATATACACACACACTAGAAGTGGCTTGTTCTTACTGTTTAACTCTGTCCAGCAGACTGATATCATGCTGTTATTCCACTGACATTATTATTCTGTGAGTTATACGCTTCTAGGATATACTTGTAATGATTTGAAAGCACCTATTTTGTTTGCTAGCTATTTCTTATGGAAGGACTTTTACTCAAAATATCACAGAATCTAGACTTTGCTCAGAGACAAAGTTTGTCTATACTAATGTACTCAAACAAGTGTCTGTACATTCACAGCGTTTACTTCGATTGGAATCCAAATACAATTTAAAGGTTCAGTTCAAAGGAGGATTTAATTGCACCCAGTAAATAATGTACAATCAGGACAGGCTCTTTGGAAAACAGTATTCAACTTGCCCCTTCCTGGCTACTGTAGAAACAGAGGTATTGGCGGTGAAGGTCTTCTTCCGATGTAGACATCAATTATTCATTCCTAGGATACAAACACAGAAATTACTCTCAGTTTAAGTCATAGTATTTCCAATTCAACATACTGCACCTTTAAGTCGTGAGTTCACCCGACATATTTACATAGCAAATAGTATTTCATAATCACCTTGGCCCGCTGAACTTTTAATCTGACTCAACAGCTCCGTTCACTAGTTACGGAGTCAGCAGCATTCAACCATCGAGGTGCAACCTCTTAACTCTGCACGCCCTCACATGGTAACTTCTTTGGTTTGATGTATTCATGATGTAATTCTTGTTTCTACTTTCCCCCCAGCTGATGTTGTCAAGGACAAGAGTCACGTGATGTATGAAGGCAAACACATACACTTCTCAGAGGTGGACAACAAGCCGTTGTGCTCGTACAGCCCAAAGCTCTGCAAACAACGCAGACTGAACGGCTATGCTTTTTGTATACGGCACGTTCTGGAAGACAAGACAGCTCCCTTCAAACAATGTGAATATGTGGCAAAGTACAATAGCCAGAGATGTACCAACCCCATCCCCAAGTCAGAGGACCGCAGGTGTGTATGACTGTCTTTTTGAGTGTGAGATCTGCGATTGGTTACACGTGTGCACATCGCATTGATGACGTCTTCTTGTTTTTTTTATTTTTTAGATACTGTAACAGTCATCTGCAGGTTCTCGGCTTCATTCCCAAGAAGGAGCGTAAAAAGAAACACGATGCTTTAGAGGAAATGCGCTCACGGGCTCACCTGGAGTCAGTGGCTCTCAACATAACTGTGCCCTCTCTAGCTCTGAAAGCTCCCAATGGTCTTGATGAACTTCCACCATCTCCCCCCTGTTCACGTCTGCTACCCCTCCCTGATGGGGAACTCACAGACCCCTTTGCCTTCTACGAGGACGACACTGATGGGGAGGAGGTGGGTACTCCGCGGAAGGGCAACGCCATCAAGAAGAAATTACAGAGTCGACTGGTGCTCAACCAGAAACTCTGCCATGACACGGACCTCTTCCAGCCACCTCCCGAGCACTTTAGTCCCACCCCTGTCCCCCGTGTCCACCCCTCCTCGCCGATCAACTCGCATCTCCCCCGGCAGCAGTCAGGTCTTCTACAGCCACCCCAGCACTCCAATGCGACTTCCTTCATCTTCCCAGGACAGCAGCAGGGTTTAATATGCAATCCACCACCACCTCAAACAGTCAACTTTCTGCCTCCAGGGGTGCCTGCGAATACAGCACCCAGTCCAGTGCAACCATCTGGGCCATCACTTAGCAGGAAAATGCCTTTCGCTGCTACTCACTTGCCCGTCAGTTGCAAGGACAGTGGCAGCAACAATCAGCGGCAAGTGGTCGTGATGCGTCCCACCGCCTTCTCACCATCTGCCAGCTGTTTAGCCAGGTTGCAGCATCTGGTGCAACTCTGTGCTAAGAGACACCGGGAGCACGGAGACCTCTTTCCACACTTAGGTATCAATTATAGAAAACATTTACGGTTTTCAAACTCTTGTATGTCTCTCGTCAAATCATAAATGGATGAGTTGCTCTAACGCGATTGTTCCTTCAGGCTTGGACTGGTCGGAAGACAGCGCTGACGAAAATGATGACGAGGAAGAGGAGGCAGAGAGATTTGTACCATTTCAGACCTCGTGGAGACCACAAAACGGGTTGGTGCCGGCACTTGACCTCCCAGCATGGTCTCTGACCCGATGTTTCTCATCTCTGTGAACTGTGTCCGGAACAGGTTGGAGGACGACTGCGGCTCCTCCAGGAGAACACGGTTACTTAGGCTTTGCTCGTACCTCCGGGAGAAGTACAAGCACATGTGCAGGCAGGAGAGGGCGAGTATCCGCCAGAAGAGATACCGCTATGCCTTTCGCAAAGCCTTGCTGCATGCTGCCGGTAACAACCCAGACTGTGTGGGCCAGCTGATCCAGGACTTTGGTGGTGCATCACGGAATGCTTCGAGGTATGCTCAGGAGCGCCGGATTGGTCCATTTTTGTATCCCTCCCTGTCCTGCGTCCTTAATTTCCTTATTTAAAAAATGTAACGTGACAAGTCCCGCTTTGCGTTTCCACAGTGTGGCTCCAGCGAGGCAGGAGAAGATGGACACTGTGACCTGCACGGGCAGCACAAAGGGCCAGGCCTGCATCAACAGAGCGCTGCCTTTCACTCAGCACTGCTTTCAGCGTATCCTCCACCACTTCCACCAGCTTCAGCAAAGTCCAGCAAATGATCTGTGACTCTTTTAACAAATGAACAGTTTGTTGAAATGTGACTCCTTCATGTTTTTGTTACCATGACACATGCTTGTGTTCCTTCACCGCTCTCCGTAGACATTCTGTTGAATCGTTCCCAGCAGCTTTTTGCCAGTTGCACGGCCAAATTTGCAGACGGCCAGCAGTGCTCCATCCCAGTGTTTGATATCACGCACCAGACTCCCCTGTGTGAAGAACATGCCAAAAAGATGGTGAGTTCAGTATCAAAGTAACTAAAACATTTTTGGATAATCTTTGTTACGTCAGCTCAGTTTAAAATTAGAAAGAGGGGGGAAAAATGGAAAGACTGGCTCCGTCCAGTGGTAACATTATTTTACGGCAGCACCTTTAAAGCTCACCTATTAACGTCTTGTGGTTGTCATTCTGCAAACAGCTGAGTCTTCAGGAAGTTACTGATTTCAAAAAAACGAGAAACTGTTTCACACACATTCCCCTTGCGAAGCTGTTATTGAACTTGAGTTTTTACGTGTAATTTTTTTCAAGCTACAGGACAGTTGCTCCACCGTGTTCTTACAGTAGCCCAGAGTGTACACGCCTCACACCTTCATCCCTTCATTCTGCTCAGGATAACTTCCTGCGAGGGGACGGCAACCGACGAGTGCAGCACCAGCATCAGCAGCAGCGAAAGCCACGCAAAAAGACCAAACCGCCGGCGCTCACCAAAAAACACAAGAAGAAGAGGAGGAGAGTGCCACGGAGGCCTCAGAAACCCATCCCTCCAGCGCTGCCACAGGGGAACCTGGGAATGCCTTCGACAAGCCTAGCGATGCCTTCACAGGCCAGCATCAGGTGCAGTGTGGCGTCATCGCTTCGCCGTTTGTCGGGCCGCCGCGTCACGCGCCCTCACTTGTTGTATTTGTTTCTGACCACCTCTTCCCCGTTGGCGCAGGAGCCCATCGACTCCAGACCTTAGTACTGACGAGCTTCCTGATGACATCACCAATGACATGGCTGACATTCCAAATGACCTCGAGCTGAACCAGGAGGATTTCTCTGACGTGTTACCCCGACTACCTGATGACCTGCAGGACTTTGACCTGTTTGAAGGTTTCTACACCACATCTTTCTCCGCCTCCGTGTGCAACAGTTACAAAGTCCCCTTTTCTGTGATTTTACGAAAACCTCAATTTTGCGTATGTGTGCGTTTTGTGAAGGTAAGAACGGCGAGCTCCTGCCCACCACCGAGGAGGCCGAGGAGCTGGTGCGTGCCCTGCAGGCCATGGGGTCCTACCCGGACTCTTTAGTGTGCCTGACCTCCATCGGAGACCTGGCTCCATCTGAAGGAGTGGACCATCGAGCCATGACGGTGTTCCCCGGACCGGTCCAGCCCGGGACCATGGGGGATCTGCTCAGCAGCCGCATCCCCACGGAGAATTTCACCAGTCTCGAGCTGGAGGACAATATACTGCAGTCGACGGGGGGACACTTTCCAGCCTCGCCACCGTCTCAGCCTGCTAACCCGCCCCCAACGTCGTGCCCCAACCTGACCTCCTCCTCCTCCTCCGTAGCCCCCGCCACCACCTCACTGCTCACTCAGACCTCCGTAACGGAGCGAACGTTCTCTCGGACACACACGTCCCATGTCCTGGCCAAGTCGGACGCGCCCACGTCCTCCCCCCAAGGCAGCCACTACAGCAGCGAGCATGTGCCATCCCCGTACAGTGACCACATATCCTCCCCCCACGCCAGCTCCTTCCAGACTGACGCCCCTCTGCTGCTGGAAGTCCCTCTCAGCGGGGTCCCGGGGCCCCCGCGCTCCTCGTGGAACAACCTCCCGCTTCCCCTCACCGACCCCACACAGTTTGGCAGTCTCATAGGATCCGAAAGTCACCTCATATCCACCTCCCTGTCCACGCCGCCGGCCACCACCACCCACTCCGTGACGCTGCAGCCCATGGCCGCGCTCTCAGCGATGCCTCAGAGCGGCCTGACGGGTCTGACCACTCCCCCCGCCGCCTCCTCCTCGCTCCCCACCTCCTCGCACGATCTCCTGACCTCCACGCAGCCCAAGCAGCAGCTCCCTCAGTTCAGCGCGGCCTTCGGCCATCAACTGGCCTCCCACAGTGGCATCCCAAAAGACGTGCAGCCCAGCCACAGCTCCACAGCACCCCCTGCTGGCTTCTCTATAGTTAGTGCCACTGCTGCAAGTGCCAACAGCGCCACACCGCCCTTCACACAAAGTAAATGAGAGCAGGCGGCCTGCAGCTGCTGCTCGATGGTCTGCGGACTCGTCCACTCACGGTCCAGACAACTGGCTTCAGACGACAAACACCCCCCCGCCCCCACCCCTGCCCCCGCCCCCGCACCTTCATCTGGTGTTTGTGTGCAATGTGGTTCTCGTGCACTATCTGATAATGAATTTGCACAACCTCAGATTCCCCTCTGTTGTCATCCTGTCACTCTGCCAGACGGTCTCTGGTGCGAGTCCACTGGTTTTGATGCCTTGCGGTTCAGTCGGCAGCAGCCTCGAGTCCGGTGTGTCAGAGTCTGTGATGAAATAAACGGGTGAAAATTAGCAGAAGGACCTGAAAAGAGATTATGTGTCTCAGTGCTCGGAATCATAGAAGCTTTAGTCGTGGTCAGTTTTGTTTTTTCGCTTTGCAAGTTCGAGTCCTGTCTTAATCACGATGACCGACTGTACCCTGCCTTGCTCGGATTGGTCATGGCGTCGATTTTATTTCACATCCACTGCTTCCCCCCCCCCCCCCCCCCCCGAGAAAACCTACAAGTTGTGATAATTGTGAACCATTATGTTTCAAGCTATTTAACTGTCATCATGATATAGAATCTAACTGAATCCAATTTTCATAGTCATATAAATTTACCAAAAATACTTTTAAACAGCTGTTTTTATATTGTGTATACTATATGTGCGCATCTATTTGTTTGCTCAGACGTCAAAATCTCTGACCTCACCATTGGTCGTGGGACTCCGAGTGACCTAGTAGACACTTGAAGTGAAACATAGGTTCTTAAAGCAATAAACACATTAACATAACTCTAGCATTGTAAGATATTTTATTGGTCTCATTACACGTAGCTTCGTTTGCTGGTCGAGAAAATCTGGCTCCTGGACACAGACCCACGATCCGGTCGGGCTGCCGTTCCGTCTCGGGGTGGATATCGTGAGGCTAATAAATGAGTTTCAGTGTTACAGCTTGGTAATGGCGCAGTAATCCAGGGATTTAAGTGTCTACTGCTAAAGGTGCTCTCTGATCCAGGCGCACGATGGTGCGTAGTGACGCGCATGTCTCCTTCAAAGGACTCGCCAAGACCTGGGCGGTGATTTTGGCACTGGAAATTTGAAGTCATGAGCTGGGTGTACTGTGACCACGCAGCACGTGGGTGCGCTGGTGAGCACATCCGGGGTAAAGATGTTTTGACTCTGACCGCGGATTTTTAAGATAAATGACACGCCCCGGAGGGATCTGGTATTTTTTTTGTTTTTTTTATTATTCCGAGGACTCGGCCGGCTGTCTCGTCCGTGAGCGACTCGTGCAGCAGCAGTACAACCACAGCGTTTGATGAATATTAGACATTTGACTTAAGTGTCGGACATTGTTGAGTATTAGGTAGATAGAGTAGCAGTCTCTCTCTTGGGGTTTGTTGGTGAATTGTTGCGTAGCGATGGATTCAATTGTTATTTTTTGCGACGTATTCAGTGGAACCTGTCTTGTTTGAGCGAGTATCTTGTTATTTAATGGCTATCAAAAGGTTTGTGGGACGGGTTTCTATGCCGTGTAATTCTGTTTTTAAACCGTGTTTTGATGGAGGATGTGCGTTTGATAGCTATTAAACTCCAGGATGAAGTTTGAGATTGCCCGGGGACGTGAGAGCATTAAAAAAATATCAATAATTCATCACGGTCCCAAATCATTGGAATTTATGCATCAGCATTCGGCGTCGTGGAGAAACACAGACACAATGTTTCTGTTGTAGATTTTGCACAGTATTGGACGAGGCCCGGTGGTCGTTTTTCACATGTGGTGTTTCCGTCTTTTCCTCCTCTCCACTCGGACGCTCATTGAAAAAGAATAGGTGCCATCGTTACCGGCTTTGAGCCTGCGCCAGTCTCCCACCTCCACCGGTTTCCAGCTGCAACAAGGCCCAGTTTCTGTCTCTTCCCTTCCAAAGAGAGAAAACACATTTCACTGACAACCTGTAGCTTCACTGGAGATGAGTTTGGTTTTGGGGGGCGGGGGCAGGGCGGGGCGGGGCGGGGCGGGGCTCCCCCAGTGACTGCAGTGTTTCTCACAATCAGGTTGGAAGAAAAAAAACAAAAACAAACAAAAAAAAACAAGTTTGCAAGGCAATACTGTCCATGTTCCATGAGATTAATCGCTGCACCAGTTTACTCTATCGACTACCACGTTAGAACAAAACCCACAGGGCTCCGTAGGCACATGTAACCGCTTGAATTCAGAGATGGCTGACAAATTCCTATACTCATTGAATGTACTGTATTACTGTTTTTAAAGATAGGATGAGCTAATCTAGTCACCTTTTGTTATTGGTCCTTGTTTAATTTGTCTAAGGTATTTTTTGTATACAAAGGTTTACATTTTTATGTATATTTTTCTTGTGTACAAATGATGTAATATGTGTACAAACACTGTATGTAATATCTGTATATAGTGTGAGAAATTTGATCTTTTGTTTTTGGATGTATAAATAAAACTTGCTGTGAGGTATTTGCTGACACAGCTTATTGTGCTTTTTTTGATCTCGACACTTAAAATGATTTAATAATAATAATGAATAATGTCATACTGCATTGAAGGTTGTAGGAATTGGTGACATCTTGTGGTGAAGTTGCACCTTTCCATTCAAGCGTGTGGGAAAACCGAGGGTGGCCTTCAGTCATTAAATCCTGCGGTGATGAAAACACAGGTAATTGTACTCACTTACACATGTATTACATTTCAGATGTGCCAATAATAGAACATGATGTCATCTAATCATTTACCTTGGAAGTTTAAACACTGAGACAAAGTTCAAGTCAACGGGTACAATTTGATTAAATAATGGCAAAACTAATCCAATGTTTTCTGGACTTTAATTTTTATTTTCCTCAGCCATTTGACAACTTCCAATAAACCCAACAGCACTGGCCTGAATGAGCAAACATGTATAGTGGATTATAAACGCTCTGCAGTCACAGTATGAAATGTACCTTTGAAGGGATTGATATCCAGTGTTCAGTTAAAACTCCAAACATCACAGAACCAAAAGTCGACATCCCTCTATCACCTAATACTGCCGCTTCTCACGGGTTACAAAAATAGTTCGATAGAATATTTGCCTACTTGTGCTAAGAAACAACTTCTCGCCATCGCGCTGCTTTAACTGTCACAACAACACACGAGGAGGAGGAGGAGGAAGAGGAGGAGGAAGAGGAGGAGGAAGAGGAGGACCTGCAACATATTGAAGCTTTGTTTAGTACCACATGAAGAGGGTTCTGCAAAGTGCGACACATACAAAGATAAGTCATTTCAGACCAGCTCATGTTAAAGGTGCAAACTGTGGATTTGTGTCTCAGTGTTGGGGGGAGGGGGAGGGGGAGGGGGGGTGAACATGGCACATTTCACATCAGGAGTTTGAATTAAGACCAGATGAATACTGAAAAAGTCTGATCCATATGCATTTAGCAAACTAAGCATATGAAGTAACGTCCACGCTAACGGTGCGCTAGCAGGGCCGTGAGCTGAGGGCAAAGGTGGCCCCGGATGTACGATAAGAACTGGATACAGTGTCGGTGGTGGGGCCCCGTGGTTTTCTAGGACAGCTGGTCATTGGCATCATCGAGCACAAAAAACATACTTTGCACGTGTCCTCTTTAAACTCTCACAACGATTACAAGTTATTCAAATGAGGTATATGAAAGTAACAGTACTGAACCTTACTTCAAAGCTCAGAACGTTTCCTGTATCCAGTTCATAGTTATATCCAGGCAGCGATCCGAAGGCTAATGCTGCGTTCATCAACAAAAACAAACCCCCCCCCGCCCCCAAAATGATGTTTTTAACAGATACATGTTTACGGAGTCATTTTTCAGAGGAAGTTTGGCTTCATTCCTGCCGTGTTCCATGTGCCATGTTCAGCCACGTCGCAAAAAAATAAACTGAACTCACAAGATGTCTTGAAATAAAACAGGTCATATTTATCACATACGTTTGAGATGGAATGGAAAAAAAGATTTTTTTTTTTTTTTAATTTGACGCATTTGTCCTTTAAAGTATTGGTGCATTTTAATGCCAGCAGGGGAAGGAGGGCGTTTAAGAAGAGGAAACCAAAAAAAACAAAAAAAAAGAATAAAAACATCTGATCTATCATTTTAAAGCTGATACTATTCATTCCATTCATGACAAATACTCTTCGGCTGCTTGGACTCAGCTTAGGAATCAAAGTTACTCCAGTGCAGTAGAAGTATGCTAGAACGCATACTGCTCATCAACAGGCCCCGACTCTACACCACACACACTCAGCACAAAGCAGTCAGACGTCGTGCGGCTGGTCTCTGAACTCCTCCTGGCTTTGTGTCAAAGTGTACGTACATTAGAGAGCAGTGTCGTCTACTGTGCGAGGATCGTTTATGCATCTACTGTACAACTCTAAAAAAAAAAAAAAACACAAACATCTCTCACAGATTCCAAATGGAAAGATACAGCAGGGAACGGCTAAAGAGAAATCGTACTCGTTCACTGCATCAACTCCAGAGTCTGAGCTGTGAGACTTCAGGTAGGACTTGTGTGTGTGTTTGTGTGTATGTGTGTGTGTGTGTGTCCTAGGTAGTTTGGTGCATACCTGCAAAATACTCTTAAGTCTCATGCTACTGTTCTATGGCTACTTTGATTATAGTAAAAGGCATTTCATACTCCAAGTGCAATTAAAGGTGTAGGTACGCTGAGGAGAGAGTACCACTGCAGCTCCTAGGAAGACTAACGCAATCTTTTTGAGTCTTAGAATGGTCGATGGCTCCGCCCTGTTAATGGAATGAATGGACGAATCCTAGGTTTGTCTGATCAATAGAACACACACAGCAAAAAAGGTGGGAATGAGGCGAAGGGGGGGGGGGGCACCCGACACCAATACAAGGCCCAGGGAAAGCCCGACTGGAACCGGTATCCAGTGTTTCAACCCGGTGTGGGCTTCCATGATCCAGCCACTTACTTTTTACATTCTCATACATTATTACAGCCACAGCATAGAAACCAAGAACTCCGAGAGGATTCAGAGTCGAAACACGATAGAGGGCGGCCATTTTCATTCATTCAGAGATCCAAGACCAGGTACACAAAAAGAAAACATATAAAGGCAAGGCAATCTCATTTATGGCCATTTTAGTCTCTCAAAATATTTACCTCACAACCAGTATCTACAGTTTTGCATTTGGCCTTTTGTACACAGTGGTTCCTTTACACACGCTCCACCTCAACCCTTTTCAGGAATCTGTAGAAATGTGCTTATATACAGGTTTGTACAACCACCGACACAGCGCTTTCCATCTGCAGAGGACCCGTCCACTTAAAGCAGGATACCTGAGTTTTCAATAGAATGCTTCAGTCCACACTTCACACCTAACTGCAGGTTTATATCTCACACACACACACACACACACACACACACACACCCAATGAATCAAGCAAGGAAACCTCTCCAGAAAAGGACGCAGAATGTAAACCTTTGTGAAAAAGCCACAGAAAAATAAAAATAAAAACAGCCCAAACTGAAAAGAGTCCTTGCAGAAAACAGATCAAACACCACCCTTAAAAAAATAAAATAAAGCCGCTGTGAAGGAGGTATTGAGAAGGGACATCTTACAGCAGTTGGCAGTCACGGTGGCGGCTGACAGGTGGGCCGCTGACTGACGGTCCTCCACGGGACCGGGACCCTCTGCTGGAGCGCAAGCCTTAAAACAAACAGTGAGCAGGGCCAGGATTGGCTTCAAACTAATGAGTGATGGAGACCTTCCTAGGAGACTACGTCCTGGCTGTGGAGGTCAGATGGAAAGTTCTGACAGCTGCCACCAGGGTGGAGAAACGGAGGCGGTGGATGGAGCTCCCCTCACTGAGCAGTAGCTGCATGTGGCACAGAAAACCTGAGCAGGAGGAAGGAGGAAGAACGGGCGTCAGGTGAATCTCAGACTATGAATCTATACGTACTCATATCTGAGCTCCGACGGCGGCTCGACCACCGAGAGACAGTCAAAACGCAACCGTCACCACTGGCGTCCACGTGTGCCATCAGCCTCTGACGGGACCGCTGAGCTTTTGTAAACATTAGCAAGCCGACATGTCTCCGTGGGCTTGCTAGCATGCAGGCTACAACATTTAGCTCAAAGCGCAGCCGTGTCTGTTCACAAACTCAAAGCCACGAGTTTAACGGCGGAAGGTTCCGACAGATAATCAATAGAGTCCATTTAATGATGACAAGGCTTTTCACCTCGAACCAAAGTGTCAGGGTGATGGACCAATCGACTGCGGAGACAAGAGGGTGAGATCCCTTCAAGATGTTAAAGATCACGTGATGGATCCAGTGTGTAACATTTACTTCCATCTCTTCCGGCAGAAACGCAAGTGTATCGATTTAAAAACCTGAATTGGAATCACCTCTGAAGTCTCTGCACGAGTTCAGCCACCAGTGAGTCGCAGATACCAGGGTGGGTTTCTTCTGCCAGGAAAATGGCCTTGCGCAGTTCCTCTGCAACCTCGGGCTTTCCGTTACTCGTCTCATTCTTTTCTTTCAGCTGGAACCATGGCAACATTTACACATCAACACAAAGAACAAGTCGACCTGAATACCGTTTTGTTTTCTAACAAAAAGGAAAATACAGAATTAAAGGTGCATTGGGCAATTTTTTTTTTCAGTTGAAAAGTCACTTTCATAAATCCTCAAGTGAACAGGCTGTTGAAAACTAGACATGGAGTCAAGTGTCTGCGGTCACACATTCCCAGGGCACTTGCCTCCGAGCCAACGGTCCCGAGCGCTGGCTGCATCTTACGTACAGTCGCCATGGGTTCGCACAGGAGCCGGGTCGGACCTCCACCGCTCTCCAAAAGCTCGCTATGCACTGCGAGCTCTGACTCCACTCGCTGGAGCTCCCCCCGGCTTATGGGCTTAGCCCCAGTGTGTGTGTGTGTGTGTGTGTGGCGGCAGCAGCAGCAGCAGCAGCAGCGAGCTACTGCTCTGTAGCTTTGAGACTCTTTTTCAACGCTGCGTGAGCACGGGTGCGTGAATAGCAGCGCGCCACAGGTGTCACTATTCATGTCCATGCTTGTAAAGTTGCCTGCTCTACCTCGAATTCGGACAAACATATCTATAAATAGTGTTGGTGTCTATTTCTGAAGAGTTAGTGAAGACAGTACCTCAGAAAACAATGGAGAGAATATTGAGGATAAACTTTGTGATAAAGGCCTCTTTGGACTTTCCTCTTCTTCCTCCTCCTCCTCCTCCTCCTCCGCCTCCTCCGCCTCCTCCTGGAAAATAAAGATGGTTAAAAGGTGAGAAAAGAAATGTGACAGATCCTATAAACAGAAATGTTGTTACGTTACAAATTTAATTGTATTTTTCTGTCAACAAGGTTTGGTCACCTCTTTCCTTTCCAGCTCAGCAGGCTGTGCTGCCCCATTCTGAACCTTCTTCAGGTCCTTCTCCCGGATGGTGTTAAAGATCCACTTATCCTTGCTGGCATCATCGCCTCCAGACGCTTGGTCATCTGATTCTCTGCGGTGATACAGGATTTCATCACTGCAAACAGCTGCTTCCTTCTGGGTGTAAACCTGCTGCCCGCAGACAACTTACCCATCCGAATCATCGGAGCTGGACTCGTCTCGAGACTGCTCTGGTTTCCACCGCTTGTACCTGTCGATCAGCTCCGTCAGATAGGAAGTCTTCTTGGCGTGCCGCACTATGTACTTATGCTTTAACAATTCTTTGGCAGTCGGCCTCTAAGGGAAAACGATACAGACACAAATAATTCGATTGTACTTTTCTGTCTTTCCGTGAAGAATCTGAAACCAGAGTTCCTTCAACTTACAAAACTTGGCTCCTTATTTAAACAGGCTTCGACAAATTCTTTCAGTGGTTTACAGTAGCTTCCTTCCAGTGTCGGGGGATTGTTCTTTGGGATGAGGAATAAAACCTTCATAGGATGAAGCTCAGAGTGAGGTGGCTCTCCTTTAGCCAGCTCGATTGCCGTTATTCCTAATGACCAGATGTCGGCCTGCAAAACAGAAACATAAAACATGCTGGTGAAAACACAACACCACACACACATCTTCACAAACACACACAGATCTGAGGCTGTAATGAGAAATGACATTTAAACAGTCTGACTTTCGCTGCATGGGTGGGTTAAAGGCAGCTCAAACTAAAGACGCTAACACGGCCGCTGAGTCGACGAGCCTCCGGACTCAAGATTGTGGTTTTTCCAAAAATACATTCTCAGTCAGCTCGGGTTTTTCATGATGTGAAGCAAACAGAGAGCGTGTCTCAGGAGACAAAGAAATCATTCAGATCATTTTGGAGGAGTTAGCATCAAACAACTTCAGCCCCTATTTCTTTCAACAGAGATGATAGCTGGCCAAAGATGCCCAGCTATCGGCTTATTAGACACTTTTACAGTTGACATAAATAAAACATTTACAAAATTCACCCATAAAACATGACTCACAGATGACACCGCACATTTCTGAGTGATAAAACCGCGGCAACAATAAATTATTTTCCCATAACGACAGCGGACACTTTGGTTGGATTATGACCTTTGAATCGTAGGCAGATTGCTTTATAACTTCGGGCGCCATCCAAAAAGGTGTTCCCACGAAGGTGTTCCTCTTAATCTGCGTGTCCGTTAACTGGCCGGCCACTCCAAAGTCTGCCAGTTTCACATCGCCTTGTTCCGACAGCAAGACATTGGCAGCTGAAAGTAACATACACCAGGGGATGAGATGAAGAACTTGAAAGAGATGAAGATATGCCCCCCCCATCTCACTCTCTCTCTCTTTGGTAATGACAAAAGATCTAGCAATTACCTTGTTTCTACAATTTAAGATCAATATTGAAAAGGATCTGGCAGAGTAGAGCACAGATCATGTTTCCTTATTTGCGCTGCAACAACGACACAGCGACAGGAGAAGACAAACTTTGATCTGTTTATTTTTCATGTGTCTTTCTAAAAGGGCCACGGTCTCGAACTCATTTCATGGCTGGTGCAAATGAGGCCAATATGTCAGTGTCAGCTAATTACAGTCTTCCATCGACCATCCCTGCTTCACCATGGAGACGATATCTAAGTCAGTAAAAGCTTGTATATGATGGATTGTGGTTTTTAAATACATACATTATTTCTGAGGTGATTGTGAACAGATGTCACTCAAAAATCCTAAAATCCTATGAGTTGCGTAACTTCCGCTTTCTCAAAAGCACACACTCCGATGTCCGTGAACAATAAAGAAGTAGCGTTATCTGCATGTACATGGTTAAGATAAGATTACCTTTGATATCTCTGTGAATTTTCTTCTCAGAGTGCAGATACTCAAGTCCTTTGAGGATTTCTCTAAGAATTGTGGCAATCTGTGTTTCGTCCAGAGCTCCTGGTTCCAGCTAGAAGATATGACAATTGGTTAACATGGGCAATAAGATTGTGCGATTGATACACAGCATTTAAACATAAAATAATATTCATCTTTATCATTCACTTTTAAATCTAAAAAAGAACATATTACCAATGGTATGTTTTTTTCATAAGACTCACCAAATCAAGCGCAGATCCTCCACCCAAATATTCCATAATAATCCATAATTTTGTACCCTGAGAGGAAAAATCAGAAATAGAATCTATCAGCGACACAGCCTGGACAATGTTAACACTTTCATTGGTTCAACGACAGTTCATATTGGCTCATACTTAGTCCACTATTATATAAAACTATGTAAGAAGAAAATTATGCTTCCCCCTTTTTTATTATTCATCTGGAATGACACAACTGGCTTGCCTTACAAAAACACACTTATGTAAATGTGATGACAACTGCGACAATGTGCTGAGTCAAGTATGAAGAACAATTGCTCTAACAATACATGTTTGACTTGGCACTTCACTGAACACACTTATGTAGTGATTATGTCTGAAAGACAAACTCAGATTATGACGTATTATGAAAAGAAGTCAAAGAAAAGCAAGAACAGGTCTTTTCTCTCGACAGATGAATTCTGTGTGTCTGAAACATGAGTCGATCTCAGCTGTGTAACAGCCGTTTCCTTTGAATGTGTCACTCCAACTCGACATCTGTGGATGCGTTACCTGTGTTTATGTGCTGTGATTTCCAGGTGCACTCGAGTGTTGTCAAACGTACTCACACAGCCTCCGCTGCTGCCTCCCACTCTGACAGCGACCACTTTTATAATGCCTCTCATGAGTGGGCGCAAGTCACTTCTCACTTTCCGACGGAGTGAGACAGATACACCAGTTGCGAGTACTTTTAGCTGATTCACAGTCACATCTCTATTTCCGTTTGTTGGAATGTACCAAAAATATGAAGCCAAAACAATTCTTCTGTCAAAGGATTTTGCTTATGTCATCCCAGGAAACACTGCCTCATTTACTCTAAAGAATTCCGGCCAACCAACTGATATTTTTACTGCCCAATACCAGGCCCTGAAAGAATCCTCTCTTGATGAGCTGTTCTCAAGTGGTTACTTTTTTTTGTACAATACAAAAGAGAAGCAATGTCTATACTTAGAAACAACCAGATGGCGTTGTCTGTTTTTGGCCTCATTTAAAAAGGGTGAAGTGCAACTTGAAACAAAAATTGTAAAATCTTTTCTTCTTTCTATTTATTTTCCTGCTGTCTATGCATTTGCCAGTAATTACGGCTCTATATTGGGGTAGTGCGGCTCTTTTTGTATGGCTTTGTGGGATATAAAGAGAATGAAAAGTTTTGGGAATGAAGTGGAAGTGCATGTTGAGATAAGTCATAAATGCTGTAAGCTGCCTCTGGGTGCTGAGTTTATGACCGAGTTTTGATACAAATTGCAGGAATCGGCTTTTTGAGCATCTCCATTTCCTCTATGAGCTGTGTGATATTAACTGCTGCTGCTGCTCCGACCGCTTAATGTGTTGACAAGCAGGAGAGAAAACAGCAAGACAACACAAATGATCCAACCTCTCATTGTACCTGGTTTTTACATTTCATACACATTATCCTAAAAATGTAGAAAGACTATCGTGCCAAATATGGGCCCTAAAACCTCCTTTATCACGATCAATGGATGCAGCCTGATGGAAAAAAAACAAAAAAGCACAGAAAACCTCAACTACAGACCTAATGGCAAACTATAAAGTTTCAAACAAAGCCAATTATATACACATCACACAAATACCAACTGCACACAAGCGTGCCCTAATTCTGTTTTTCTGCAGGCAGCGTAAGTGGGGCTAATGGACCACTACACACTCCTTTACTGCTGCCAAGTGCGACAGTAAAGGATGTGAGATGCTTTTGAAAAACCATCACATGTTCGGTGAAAACCTACTGTACTCATGAATTATGTTTCCACTGAGTGATTCTCTCAATACATCTCTTATAGACACTGACCCCAACACATCAAATGTTCTTTTTTTGGCCCTAAACTGGACACAGATGACCGATGCTGAGCAGGTGTTGGGGGATTAGGGAGTTCACACTAGATAAATGGCAGAGGGGTCGTAGCCATGATGTGGTGATGCTGCATTTTCTATGCATAACAATACAGACAATGTTCTCTGAAACTGCATGTGAATACAACCCAAAGAGTGTACATCACTGAAATAATGCTGTTCCACCGTCATCAAAGTCATGGTACAGACAAAAATATTCCATTAGCCGTATCTATTATTTATCAGTGGCACATTGCAAACTAGTCCATTATGTGAAGCAGGAGAGATGAGAAAATGCCATTGTTCTGAAACGTTAAAGCCTACCTTGAGATAAGATCCAAAATACTTGGTGATGAATGGACTGTCACACTGGCTGAGAACTGTGATTTCTTGTTGAATATCCTCTATTTCATCCTCTGCTTCCTCCAGATCAATAATTTTAATAGCCACGACTTTTTGAGTCCGATGGTCGATGCCTTTGAAAACTTCTCCGAATGAGCCTTTTCCTATCCTCTCCAGCTTGGTGAAAAACTCCTCCGGGTCAGCTCTGAAATTCTGTCAGACAAACAAAGAAAGTAGAACACAATAAGAATAATGTGGAGTCTGTGAAAACATTGTCTTCGGTCCAACATAATAATCCAAACGGTAACAGAATATATGAATGGGAAAATCAAAATCATGCTCTTCAATTTGAGAACCATTCTGCAATTTCCATTACAAAATTATATATATATTTTTTGGATTTATATCGAAATAGCTCTCATTCAATTTCTCATAAATTTAGCTTCAATTATTATGGAAGTTATCGAGATAATAAATGTCATGAACTTAACAGCTGCTTACCAAAAATCAACAGTTGACAAAGACACAGTAAGTGCTAATAATCCACAGCCTTATGTTGTGTTTTGGACTGAAAACAAAACATTTTTTCCTCGTAGCATAATACACAGTTAGTGCAAAAAGGACCAGCTCCACCAATTAAAGAATTGTAAAATATCGATAACGCTCAGTTTCAAGATTCTCCTGGAGAAGTCGAAATCAGAGGAAATCTCTTAATAGCCGCCTGCACCTGTAGTCTTGTCAAACAACTTCTGTACTTTTGAAGTTGAATTCAGATCAGTTTTGTGAGCTCGAGTAACACTTAAATCATTAGCGGGGAAAACACAGACATAAATAAGACCTGATGACCTCTTCCATAAAAGGCCAAACAGAAAGCGAAGCACTACACCGTGACTTATTGACTGAGCTAAATGGCTTATTTCCCCATGGAGCAGCAGGGAGGGAGTAATGGTCTTCTGGTTGGCCGGTTCAATTTCCCTTTGTGCATGGCAATCATAAGCCACTACTGAGTAGTGTGTCTGCAGAGCAAATTTATTTTTTTGCAGAAAAGATTTTGCAAAAAGTCGTGAGTTGGAATCAAGTGGTGAAGTTGCATCCTACGGCTGAATACTGCTCAACTTACCCTTCCCTTCCAAGCACGGACACCATGGTATAGCTTTCAGTTATATAATGTAAAAGTTTGTCCATTATTAGCTACAGTAAATACATGGTGGTTTAAAATGGTGGCACCTATGTAGAACACTGGCTCCTGATGTAAATATAAAACAATGAAAACATCAAATCCCACCCTCATGTCTGAGACATGTAAAAACTAGTACAGACATTTCTGTGAATCAAAAAATGTGAAATGTAACACATTTCTATTTTGCATTGGCTTTAGTAAAAGTAAGACATGAGGCAACTGCTCCTGATGGCTAATTTACCAGGTAACCTGCCATTAGAGGATGATCTGTTGGCTCAGGCTACACATTGCTTTACAGCCCCCTCTCCAGAGAATAGATTCCTGTAAAAGCTAATGCATGGTGGTCAGGCCTGTATGGAGGGGAGGGATGAGCAGCTGCACTTTGAAAAAAGAAAAGGGGACAGAGGGGGCTGCTGAATAATCTGACAGCAAAGGGAATTTACATCAAAGACAAAGAGGCAGAGCGGCACAGACTGAAGCAGAGTAAGAGACAACACCACCAAACTATTATCATAACACTGGTGTGGTCAGTCATCCAGGTGAAAATTAAAATGTCGAGGTCGACCTCTGTGAAAACAACTGGAAAAAACAACAAGGGCACTGTGACCACAGGCTACACAAGATGGGAATGTATTTGCCATCGTCACAGTCAGCAAGTTCATGGCCACAACGAAAGCTACCCAAACCTCGCTCTGAAAGCACGTGCGTGATGCTCTCCCCATCTGCAGCGCACAACTGTGGAGTCTAGTGTCAACCACACACCGCAACCCTGACAAGCGAGGGCTCACAGTCAATTCTTCATCTGCTCACACATCTCTGCAGAGTAACCTGTGAGTACAGGTCTGCTGGTTTCATTATAAGAATGTTTTCTGTCGATGAAACATTAATTAGTCATTGAATAGCTATACAAAGGTGCTATCAATACAATAATCATACAGGTCTAATAAAGAATAAAGAAGGAAAACATTTACATCACTCAATGAATCAATTTCCTTTTCAAAATAGTATGATGATAAAATGAACAGACGGTTCATTGGATGATGGTGCTGAAACAATGGGCCAACTGACTTGGTTTGGAATTTATAGATGATATCAATCGTGTATTTGATCAACTGAACAACATTTTAGAAACTGTTCTGGTCGCATCAATTAAAACCTGCGCAATAATTGCATTTAATATTTGTAATAAAACAGTGAAGGCTCTTTTGCTTTTATCCTGACAAAAATAGACAAAGACAGCTGAAGATGGATCAGTAAACTGTGATAAGAATGTGCATTATCATTTCCAATAATTCATTGGTCAATATGCTTGACAGATTAATCAGCCTGATAGTGGTCATTAATGCAGCTGAAATTCATCACTTTTCTGATCATTTCATTTCAACAAAGACAGATAAAGTTAATCAATTGCAGAGTGATTGTCTCTGCTGCAGATGCATTTCTTTCCTTATTGTGTTTTCATTCACCACTTCACTATAGTTTGTCTATTTGAGCTAATAGGCCTTTTTCAATTATGAGAATTCCTTTGTATTACCAGTCCGAAAAGTTTATGGATATACGTAAATACACACACACACATACATATATATATATATATATATATACACACACATGGTCCAAATATCTTATTGTAGACCTCTGTAACCACAAATTGATACACAACCTGAAATTCTTTTTGGGTGGACTTGCAGTACAGGACCTCCCATTGTGACTGGATCTACTTTTGACACATACGAATGGCCAGTGAAATACTTGAAACGTTATGTAATATCTAACCGATTGTCTTATCATGTTTATCCAAGTGACAAAGATATAGTTTAATCCCATCTGTTCAGTTTACAGTGATACAAACATCTGTGAGGACACATATTTACTGGCAGAAGAAGTAGTGCTGCAGGTTCCACTACAAATGATACTGGTAAATGTACACGTTAAAATAACAATAGCAATTTGACAGTCTGCTCGACATTCAGTGACAATGGCTTTCACAACAAGACAAACGAGATGACAGTCGAATATATTGATAGCCCAGATCACACACAGTCATTCTGGACTTTGACAAATCTATTACTGACAAGCAAAGGTTGATAGTGATGCAGCACTCCTGCACCGTTAAGATAAAGTTATTGACGAGCTCATACTTCAAGTGTCGTGCACAAATCGAAACACATGTAATCCGAATAAATTGTAGTTGTAAATCAAATGAAATTGCACCTGAAAGTTAGCGTGTGACGAGAAAACGTGAGGTATTTTACCTGAATCCCCGGCAACCCACTCTGAATTGGAGAGTGAGCCATGGCGTCAGCTCGGCAAAGATGACGCCTTTCCTCGTCTTTTCTCTTCGCCCGATCCGTGGTCTAACGCTAAATTCCCCAAACACAACTAGTTACAAGACCTTGACTTTGTTACGATCCGGTTAATGTCACGGCCAAGGATGTGGCGAGGTTTCAAAAGATAAGCTCGACTTGTCAGCACCTACTCCGAGCAGCCTGCCCTCTCCTCACTCGTCTTCCGCAGTTAGCTAGCCTTGGCGATGCTAGCTACTTTAGCAGCTAGTTAGCAAACAGTTAGCTAAGCGGATATATCTTTCGGCGGGGCCTCTCCCGGCCGTTGGTAGTCGGTTTGCCGGTGCTGAGCTACAGGTCTGACTTGAAGCAGCTGTACGCGGTGAATAAATGCGCACTGTTGCGTAGTTTATCTCGCTTGTTGGTCTATTCTCTTGTTACTTTTCTCCGTCGCCCGGCGCCATCTTGCTTAATGTTATTTTCATTTTCCGTAGGGCCAATTAGAGGAGGACGTGCGTATGTCGTCAGACGTAAACCAACTGACGTCACAGGAAGAAGGGCGTTCTCACAGGTGTCCAAACATGTACAGTTAGAAAGCACTTCAAAATATTCATTCAAGATACGTCAACATACACTGTTCAGGTACTTGTACCTACTTTATCACTGCTGCTGTTTCCACCTTAGCCATATGTTATGTTAATAGGTGCAGCAGCAGAACAGACAGGAAGAATACAAATATACATACTACACATACACAGTAAAACAAGATTAAAAGGTAGTAGCATAAAAACGTTTGTTTTGTTTTTGTTTTGTTTATTTACAGGGTATCGACAAGTAAAGCACAACTGCACACGGAACAGAGGAGAGGGAATCTGACACGGATCCTTCTTATGAAGAAGGTGAGATACTTATTCACGTTTGAATGCTATTGGGGTTAAGTGACGTTATTGTCACGTGCATGATTGTGCGTGACTTGACTCCAGTTCAGTAAAAATGAATAAATCGGAGGAAGTGATTGTGCGGCCTGACAGCAGTGGGCAAAAAGGAGCGGCGCAATGGTTCCGTCACACGGGATCGATCGCTCTGTCGCTGAAGGTGCCCGGAGGGGACGGGACCGGTTCTCCACAGTCCTCCTGTCTCCCACCACTGAGTCCAAGGAGCAGCCCAGGACGGCGCTGGCCTTCCCTCACCAGTCTGTCCAGCCTCTTCCTGTCCCTGGCCGTAATACTCCCCCTGTCCAGCAGACCACCCCATTTAAAAAAAAAATTGGCTGATGCCATGACAGAGTCATTAAAGGTCATAAAAGTGTCGTAGTCCTGGTAACACCACATATGCTTCATTGTGTGTAGAATATATAATGTGGAGTGTGGAGAGCGGTATGAGCAAAGCTCTAGAGAAGCAGAGTGATGTTTGTGTATTCTTTTGTTGGAGAGAGACCACAAGATGAGCCTGATGAATTATAAAACACAACACATTTTCTTTATTGTTCACATGCGCATAATCTATACATAAATAAGACCAGTGATCTGTCAACACCAGGAAACGATGGCATTCTGCGATTACCCTAACATTGTTTTTTTATTTTCAATATGATGATAGAGTTTAGTGTGCTTCATCATTTTGCCATTAGAATATAAAATATTTAGAACACACACAACACACGCGCACACACACACACGTCACAAATATTCATATATCCATCCCATAATAAACGTTTGGTCTTTTCTTTGTGGTTTACTGTATAAAACATAGCTGCTTCTGAAGGACCACATCCCAGTGTGAATACACCATTAACGGGCTCAGGTGATGACACACTCAGACAACTATCATTATCCTACAGTTTTAACCAACACACCCTGTTAACCTAAATCGCACACACTGCACCTTTAAACTTTGACTAGAACTCCATCGCTGTGTCGTTTGTTTTTCTCAGTTCACATTTTGGTCGAGATGTATTTGTCCTCGTCATCAGTGCCGCCATCCGACTGTTTCCTGACCAGCTCAATGTCCGCTGCCTTCCCTTTCTTGTCCTTGTCGTCGTCATCGACCTCCCTCTTGAACTTGGCTTCGATCTCCGTGGGGTCGATGTAGGTATAGAAGTAGGCCATGACGGAGAAGATGAAACAGACTGCGACCAGCAGGGAGGCGAAGAGGACATACTCCGCCCACTGCGGGAGAAGAGGGGAGAGGCAACCATGTTGTTAGCGTCCGTGTTTTCAAGCACCGTCAAAGCCTCGAGTCCGGATCACGATATCTACATTTTGAACATGCCGCTCTACTTATTTCTTTTCAGGACTTCTCATTTTCTTGTACGCTCACGACTTCGTCGACAGATTACTGACTGCGCTTCCCTCAAATGCCACAGGTGTCGCTATAACCAAACATTTTTGGAAGGTGTCCTAATGCTGTAGGAGTATTATTATTTTTATTTATTTATTTTTTTTACCTTTTCTGGAATCTTAGCAACTTCAGCCACAATCAGTACGATGAAGTTACCAACTGCAACAGTTAACAGCCAGCCAGCCTGGAGCACTGATTTCATGTTGCTGGGCGCCTGGAGCACAGATACGAAGAAATCAAGAAAAAACAGAGGTAAAAAACAAAAGAGAGAGGTCAATGAATTATAAATGCGCGTGTGATCTCATTTTTCGTGTGTGTGGAGGTTCAGAGGTGTGGTAAATATACCTGCGAGTAGGAAAACTCCAGACCGGTCACAGAGAACATGACCTCACCAGCGGTGATGAAGAAGTACTGTGGGATCTGCAGAGCCATGTGGACGGAGTTGGGCTTGATGTCCTCGAGGGTGGTGATGGACTCGGCACACTGAAATGAACACCAGACATTTCTATAATGTGATTGGTGCTTCAGTGGCGACCAGAGCACACGAGTGCCTGTTTGCATGGCATTTAAAGGTGCAGTGTGAGGGATTTAGTGACCTCTAGTGGTCCCGTCTGAGCTATACCGTACAAACATGGCAGCCTCAGTGGAGAGGATACATGTGTGGATAATGGGCTCAGAGGGTAATTAGAATGAAAAATCAGTGATATGTGTGATTATATATAATATATATATTTGACCTGAATGTGACAGACTGGACCTTTAAGACATTTGCACTGCAGAGCTGACTGACATTCACTTACATTGGCTCCAAAGTCCAGAGTCGCGGGGATGAAGAATGTGTATGAACTTCCGTATCCAAACTCCCGGTTGAATTCACATGTTTGAGAACCCCTCCGGATTTTGAAGGAGGCCCTGATCAGCAGAACACAGAAAGAGTCTTTTCATACTTTGTGAAAATGAGGACTGAAAGTGGAATGAAAATACAATCTGACAAAAACATCCCACTGACATTCCATTTTTTATTTTGGTGTAGTTGGAGTCCTGGAGTGGCTTCGTCAGTACGTATGTCGATTCAGATATCGACACATTCAGCGTTGCATTCATTCCGTTCACGAATCTGAAAATGTGATGGATGGAAAACAACACACATAAATAATGGAAGACACGCGCATGTCAACGGGAGCTCTCGTCTACTTCAGTGTGTTAAAACACAGTGAGCTCAACTCACCGGATATCATTGCTGCCCTCTTCTGGTTTGGAAGTCAAATCATCAGTCTGAGGAAACATGACACAAGGTTGTGATAAATGCAATAATCAGAACAGTGTGTGTGTGTGTGTGTGTGTGTGTGTGTGTGTGTGTGTGTGTGTGTGTGTGTAATTAATGTTTCTGTGCATCATCTCACTCACCAGCAGCCATTGTTGAGAGAGAGGCGATGGGATGAGAAGGGTTTGTCTCTTTCCGTTGGCTAAATGAAGATTTCTGGTCACGTCTCCAACTGAAATATTGATCTGTCCTGCTCCAAAGGTGAAGTAGTCTTCACTGGCCTGCAACACAGAGGGCGTGGTTTTTTACATTTCTACCGGCAAATGGAACATTTAAACATGTTTATAGAGGAACTGTAATTAGTCGTATTGTCGTCTCATTCAATGATTTCATGTACTTTATCTTTGGCTGATAGAAAATGAAGAGTTGACCTGCATCTTACGCACTGCACCTTTAAATGTGGCAGTTACAGATGTAGAGGAGACAAACCTGTGCTGCAGGGAGAGTCAGTGCATCCGTGTGGGGCAGTTTGACTGTGACGGGGCCAGTTCCCATGTTCAGTAACTTCAGCTGACTGTGGGAGGTCGAGGGGAAGGTGGGCAATGTTTTCTGAACATCGGTGACATAGAAAAGAGAAGTTTTATTTGTTGTGAATTTGAGCACTGATACTTGCATTAAACAGTAATAATAATAATGATCATAATAATAATAATGATAATAATAATAATGATAACTGATAAGATGGTTTTGTGCTTACATCAATTTCGATCTGAATCAGAGCGGCACAGACGAAAGCTGTGGCGGCCATGAGCATCCCCACCGTCATTCTCTTCAGGGGTCTGTCAGAAATCATGTTGACGTTGAAATGCTCGTAAACAATCCCATTACGTTGAAATAACAAGAGATGACGGGTGAGATCAAAGGTGCGCAAACTACAAAATTTCAACTTATTGAACTAAAAAAGTGATTCATAAAAAACCTCTGCACCTTTAACTATGACATTTGGCCTCTATAAATGAGGCCTCATAGATTTCCATCCGAAAATAAATACATGAAAAAAAGAAAGAAAATAATAATAATAAAAAAAGAGGTTTAATGACTCTATGCGAGACTCACGTGAAGTTGAGTCCACACTTCTCGATCAGAGGGTAGATGAGACTGTCCATGATGGGGACCAGCGTCAGGATCAGGATGGGGTTTACGGTCTGTCGAACACATCGATCACAGTGAGAATCGTTTCCGACAAAGCGCAGAAAAAAACAACAAAAATAAAAATCCATAACTGACCTGCATCTGATCAGGCTGTATCACCAGCAGCCCCTGTGGACACACACACACACACACACACACACACACACACATCATCAGAACTTGACCACATCTGTACAGTTGATAAGAATATTGATCCAGACTGAATTGAATCTCACAACGTACAAAGTCTCCGTCCATGGTTGTGGCCTGCAGAGTCCATCTGGAACCCTGACACACAGATCCAAGGTTAATGAGGCAAAGCGCCCCCTGGTGATGACCACCTGACTCCACAGAGTGGCTGTAAACCTACCTTCTGGTCAAACAGGGTCCAGAACATGGGCAGCGGGATGTAGAGGAACATGACCCTCAGCACCATTTTGATTTGAGCGATGAGGAGTTTCTACAACACACGGGGAAAAGATTCCAGTGTCGTGTATGAGGTGAGGAAAATCAATGAGAACATCAAAGATGCACTTTGTGGGAGGTGGAGGCAGAGCCGGCTGCGGCCATTTTGGTGCCCAAGGCGAGATTATGGTTTATCAATTAATTTCCAAAACATAGCACGAGGAACAGGAGCCATTCTGGGATGCAAATGATCATTTCATTGATCATTTTTTCAAATTGTTTTTGCTTGTAGTAACGCCCTCTCCGGTAGGTGGCGCCCTAGGTGGCCCCCTATAAGGCCCGTGCCAAGTGCCAGAGGCATCGAGTGGTGAAGTCACTTGATGCCAACAACTGACACCCCCCCCCCCCCCCCCCCCCCCCCCCCCCCCCACACCCCCGCCGCCCCCCCCCCCCGCTCCTCCTATCTCCACCAACGTGTTGAGGAGATCATATAAAGTGGCTCTCAGGTAACATCAAAGTACAGATGCTGTCTCTGAGGCGAAGTGGTGGTCGATCCATTCATAATTAATAATTATGAATATTAAATTGTTTTCAGGGACACGGATCCACCCGCACTGCACCTTTAAGTGAATGAAAACATACATCGTATCTCTCCTCAGCCCAGTCCATCCAGTGCTCCCTCTTCGGGTAGCGCTTGCTCCTGTGCCTGAACCGGTTCTTAATGGCAAACTGAAACAAAGCAGAATAGATAAATATAACATATTACATCAATATATTGAATTTTTCCCCCTTTATTTTCATAATTCACAGAAAAGAAGTAAACAAGACTCACCCCGATGCATTTGCACACGTCCGACAGGATGTTTCCCTGCGGCTCAGCTTTGTAGTACATCCCACTCCCAGCGATGAACACCACTGTCGGGGTCATCACACGTGAAACGTGGGTATTAACGTCAAACATCCATCGCTTTAGGTGTGAGTGAGTCTGAGGGTGTGTGTGAACGCACCGAGAGCCACCACCATCAGGGCGGCCGGAACCCCGAAGGCCAGGGAGTAACACTTCTCCTGGGCGTGGAAGCCACAGGTCTGAGCTGCAGAGGGACACATTTCTTAATGACGCTTTAAATACACAGGATGAGATCATCATGATACACCTGAGGTTTCTCATTTCGCCCTCGAGAAACAAAAATATGTTGGAAATGATAATGGACTTTATTAGAAGACATATTTGTCAATGTGTTTATGCCAATGCATCTTTTCTTCTTTAGGCATGTGTTGCGAAATATTAAGAAAGGACTCCATGCATCTTAAACTTCATTTAAACGAAACATTTGAACAGGAAATAATCATGTTTTTTTTTTATATTGAAAGCGGAAATATTTTGTATATTGTTCAATATATAGTAATATAGCAATATATAGTATAGTATCGTATTCAATATAGAGTATATTTCGCAATAGATATGACAATAACACATTATAATACAATACAACACTCTATAATAAACATGTTTAACTTTTCATATTACTGTAATATTCTGTTTATTTCTGCTATTTTGCAGTTCAATTGATTTAAATAATACAATCCATGTAATATTAATATATTGGGTCTGAGGGAGATTTCCTTGGAGTTGAGACTCCTCCCACTGGTTCCTACCTCTGAGGATCGGAGTGATGATGGTGGACAGGAGACTCCCTCCGTTGATGCACAGGTAGAAAACCGAGAAGAAGGTTCTCCTTTGTTTATCCTGCAAATGGACATGAACCAATGACCTTCTGTTCTACAACACAAACGGCTGGTGATCAAGTGTGAAGTAAAACTACGTTCCACCTAGTGACCTTTTTGTATCGCTCCACCTGCACATGATGCGTGCCGTATTAGGAGACATGTAAGAAATGGGCCACAGAGGAGCTTTTATTTTGAAATTTGGTGCAACAATGTCATTAGTAAGTATATAATTATTGACACGATGGGAGCCAACATTTGAAATGAGAAGACGAGGAGAGAGGAGGCCTGTTCTTCTCACCTGGTGCTCACTGAACTGGTCTCCCCCGAAGGCGGCCACGCAAGGTTTGATGCCCCCTGTGCCCAGAGCGATGAGGAAGAGACCCACCATGGACATGGCGCTGAGAGGAGGATGTCAGAGCAGAGGAGCGTCAACCAGAGCACCTACATCAGGGCTGAACACACAAGGCCCGCGGGCCAGAACTGGGCCCAGGCAGGGGGTCCGACGTGGCCCGTGGGGGTGGGAGACTCACACGTGGAAGGTCATGTTGTCCGGGGTCCCGTCTTTGTTTGTGTCGGTGATGTCGTGGATGGCGCTGATGGCCATGGCCACCTGACCGATGGCGTAGACGATGGACAGGTAGATGATGGTCCTGATGGAGGGAGACCGGAGAGTGATGGTGAATGGAAGAGCTCGGAATCATGCCCCCCCCCCCCGACCCCCTTCAGAACAGATCAGACACTGTGTACAAAGATGCACGGATGTGGTTTCGTGGCAAATTGTGGGCGTGTCCCCCCGTCCTCCGCCATCTTTGCCGAATCCTAACTCTTCCTCCCCCTGGTTCCCGGTTCATTCAAAAACGCGGTACGTGACGGGTCGGCTCGGGTGTCAGTCAAGAGACCACGCCCCTAAACTCGCCCCATTTCAAACGTTGATCAAATAAAAAATAAGCGAGTTAGGAACAGTTGTCATGGCAACACATGTGACTGATGGAGACCAAAAACCCAAGTTTAAACATGAAGTTGCCCATTTTAACATGGGAGTCTATGGGGGATTTGCTCCCTTTTGGTACCAGCCCCCCAGTGGTTACGCGATGAACTGCACTGTTTTTCTATTTGTGCCTCATCCGTCGGCCCCTGAGGCTGCCCCTTCGGAACACATACGTAAATATCAGTCACTCACTTGAACTTTCCCAGCCACGAGTCGGCCACGATGGCCCCCAGGATGGGGGTGAGGTAGCAGAGAGCCACGAAGGTGTGGTAGATGGAGGTGGCCATGTTGTCGTCCCAGCGCAGGAAGTACTTGAAGTACAGCACGAGCACAGCTGCCCACGAGAGGACACATGTCAGAGGATGTGGTCTATCTGAGCCTCTCAGCATCAGCTCTCTGAGGGTCTGGGCCTCAAACAACATAGTATTTCTTCTCCTGTGTCATGAACAACACGTTAAAGGTGCAGTGCGAAGGATTCACAAGTCATTTTTGTCACTTCGAAAAATATTACATCGTTTTCATCAATTCACAATCACCTAAATCTTTCATTTTTTTCTCCATTACCCTAAAATGAGCCCGTTAATGTATATTTACATGAGGAGCGGGTCCTCTCCACGGGGGCGGCCATGTTTTTACAGTAGCCCAGAGCGGACATACTAATCGTCTTTTGAGTTTTAATGACAACTGAAGTCTACGATAGATTCCCTTGAATGCTCAGAAGGGTGAGGTGACGGATACAACTTCACCTCTAGATGTCACCAACTCTTACACACTGCACCTTTAATTCATGCTCTAACAGCTGCCGTCTGCACAGGGACCGTTTTATAGCAATAGTAAGTCTTCATGCTCCTCAGACTGCTGTTCATTAAGAGGGAGATTTAATGAGAGCTCCCTCATCATCGCTGTTATGAGACAAATCACGTGGTTCGTGTTTGTGGCAGGAGAAGTTCTCACCTCGCATCCCATAATAGGAGAACCTCTCACAGAACTCATTGACCACGATGAAGAAGATGCTGAGCGGGTATCCACACACCTCCTTACTCTGGTGGAGGAATCAAACCGCAGCACTTTGTTAGGAACAGCTGCTGTTATGATGAAATCCACCGAATCAACATACGATGAATTTGAGTTTGACCCATTCCTCCCATTGGTCGATTGTTGATGTTTTTGATCATTTTAATCTACAAATATGTCACTGATGTGATGAAATCATTGTGGGAGTTTAAGAAGTATTTGATCTGACTGAAACATGTAAGTTGTGTACAAATGTTGTCCTTTGGAACAGTACTTCTAAGTGAGTGCAGCTTCTGCAACAGCAAAGAACAATATAATATAATATAATATAATATAAGTTTATACTGGATGTATAAATCCTTATGCACTGTGTAATTAGTCGAGGTGGTGCACACATATTTGAGTCATCTTGGTGCAGTTTAATATGAAAGGAAAACCTTCACGAATATTTCCTTCATTAACATGTTGCCATGCCAGTAAACAGGGTCCATGTAAACATGCCAGTAAAGTTCTTACATTTCCTCTGCTCTTCTTTTTCTTGGGATCCTCTTTATCTGTGAACCAGACAAACTCATTCAAGTCACAAAAAAAGACATCTTTTTTCTCTTTTTCTCCATTAAATGAAATGAAAGGAAACTCACCTGCCATGGTTTCCTCGTGAAGCTGCCTCCTGCAGTGCAGATATGAAATAATATTCCAGTGAGAATCCTGAGCGGAGAGTTGATCCTCCACCGTTCACCAGTGTCAGTGGGAGTGCGTCAGGTAATATCGCCCCTTATTAGCCCTCGGTCCACCTCTCCCACTGCTGACTGGGGCTTTTACTGAGGGTGGGACGTGTGATACAGGGAGATAGGAGGTGTCCCTGAAAACTCGTAAAACTACAGTAAACACCTGAGGCAGGTTTTCCTCCACTTTTCCCTGAGTCACATTTAAGAGCTTTTAAGAACCATTTGAATATTTTGGAAGTCATTACAGCTGAGGTCAATTATGTATTCATTTTCATTTCACCTCATCACATCAAATAAGAGGTTATAAATAAACATAAAGCTACACTCTGGTAAACAACTGAAAGGAAAATACAAGGAGGATCACTATTTTCTTCTCTATTCTTTAATAGTATGGATAGTTTGACATTGTTAAAATACATGATCCCTGTTAAAATACATTGGTGGACCTAGAAATGCAGCAGTGTTAGAGAAATTATAGCACCACCTACTGACCTGGCATATGTACTACAGCCGATTTGCCCAGGTCTTCATTTCACGGATCCGACAAACATCGTGTGAATAGTTCTCTGGCTCTTCCTTTTTTGTTCTGTCTAAGAAACAACTATACTGATGTTTTTGTAAAATGTATAATCACCGAAACATAAACGTTCAAACATAAATGGATAAAGCAGAAAAACCAATAAAACTCACAGGTACAAGTGCAGAGAAATGAGTGCATTTTATTTAAAAGAAAAGCAAAAGGGAACATCTGTTTACAGCAGAACAGTGAATTTGTGTTAAATAAAATTCTTATAAAACAACTGTAACCCAAATATAAAACAATGTATCGAACATCTGAACACTAACATGGTAAAAGCTTCATGGTTACTCCCACAGTAGGCAAAGTTTTTGGTTCCGCACCTCGTCGCTTTGGCAAGGTGAACATGTCTTTACAGTGTATGAGCCCCCACACAGCAAGATGCTTATTGCACACACTCCTCTCTCTTATATACATTAATAAACAACCCGCAACAAACCTCTCCTGTATGCAATGGTTTTAAATATCGTAAAACTCTTCTCTGCTCTAAGACATTGTAGTGATGTCATGTTGAATGCTAAACACAGGAGCCCCCCCCCCCACCTTATTTTTTATTTTTTTTACTTTGCGGTAGAAATAGATAAAACAAAGGGGGCCC
This sequence comes from Chascanopsetta lugubris, assembly GCA_016785325.1. NCBI lineage: Eukaryota > Metazoa > Chordata > Actinopteri > Pleuronectiformes > Bothidae > Chascanopsetta > Chascanopsetta lugubris. Next base: position 4,947 of record JAFBJT010109989.1, on the reverse strand, counting down.
CCCCCCCCCCCCCCACCTTTTTTTTTTTTTTTTACTTTGCGGTAGAAATAGAACTTATGTGCAGGGAGAGTGTGGATGTTTGCAGCATGGACATTAATACAGTGGCTTAAAAAAGTGGAATACTGTACATGAAAAAAAAACAATGTGTAACATTATCAAAATGACAAAAACAATGGGTGTTGTGATGACATGCATATGAAAGAGCCCGTTCATCTCTCCGTAGAAAAACTGGATTTCCAGGTAGAGCCCGGCGATGTGTGGGGATGCGGCTGCATCACGGTGACCTCGGGGGGCCACCACAGTGTTTTACAGAGGGGGAATCGAATGCGCCACGCCCACTGCATTCACTTACAAAAACCTCCAGTGCCTTATCCAGAGTCAGACTCGTCTTCGTCGCTTTCGGCCCAAAGCTTCGATCCTGTTCGGACGTGACTACATATCGATTCACAGGCGGACGTGGTGCAAGGGAGCGCCGGGGTCAAAGGTCACCTCAGGCCCCCCTCACACCACAGAGGAGGAGCTGGGGATGCCCTGGATGGTGGCGCTGGTCGGCGTGCCGCTGATGGCGTTGAAGATGTGGAGCGAGTCTGGGAGGATGCTCTTCATGCCGTCTTCTACAGGACTGATCTGAGGGGGAAAGGAATGATCGGCTCATTATTCATTTCATTGTTTGACTTTTTTTTTTTTTTTTTGCAGAGACGCCAGGAGAAGATCGGCAAAACCCTACTCTTCAATCTGATTTGGAAGCTGCACATTTCTAAAACTGTGATTGTTTGGATGAATCTGGGAGATGATCTGAATCTAAAACCTCCGTCGGCTCAGACGCCTTCCCACTGCTGAGATTACAGGAGTGGAGCTAAGCTGGAATAACTCCAGGCTCGGTTCACAGACCCGGAGTGGGAGTGATGCCGGTCTTCTCCTTCAAGGAAAACAAGGAAAATCAACCATCAGAGAAATGCACAAGCTCAAAGACCCTTAAAAACACAAAACACATTGGCTTGCGTCACATTCACATTCACAAAAACACACAATCGGATGCATGTACATACAGTATTGCGAATACGTGTGCTGTATGCACATGTACACACACTGTGTACATGCACACACACTGTGTACATGCACACACACTATGTACATGTAGTACACAAGTGTCCACACATGCAAAAACAGATGTAAACGTTGGTCCAGCCAGTTTGTTTGGGAATTAAAGAGCAGCCACGGAGAGAGAGGAAGGAGAGAGGGAGAGAGAGAGAGAGAAAGAGACAGAGAGAGAGAGAGAGAGAGAGAGAGAGAACACGTGATGTAATCAGATGAGTCTATAGTTTATTGTTCGGGCTCCTTGAGGTCAGGAGAGGGACTTTGGAATTTTCTTGAAATTGGGCAGCGTTGCATCAGTGAATGGATTCCCACTGCAGAGGACTTTAAATAAATAAATAAATAAATAAATAAATAAATAAATAAATAAATACAAGTATTTTCTGAGTTGGACATTAAAGGTGAAAAGTCATCAGCATCATGTAATATCTGAGATGCGCTGTCTGAGTCTGGCTGGACCAACAATCAGTCACTGGGTTTCTACTGAATCGTGTTGCTGCTTGTGTTATTACCATCCGATCTGCTCGCGTCAGCGCCAGGGAGAAACAGAGAATCACGTTATCAAAACAAACGTGAGCTATCAGTCTCATTATCAAAGATTTTATGAATGTTCAGAGCGCGTGGCAGAGGCAGATCACACTGATACTCGAGTTCAGTGACGGTTGCCGGGGCAATAATTAAAAACGTACCTGCTCATGCATGATGATGGACAGCTCTCTGGCAAGGTCTCTGTAGTTGGCCCTGGAGTCTGGAGCTGAGCAGGTGCAGGTTCCCTCAGGTGTGCTCCAGGACTTTACTGAGGTGCGCACGGGTGTGTCGGTGCCCACCTGCCTCACATGCTGATGAAGGTGCATCAGGAGTGAAGAGGTTGAGGTAGAGATGTAGCGACATGTCAGTGGGAGGACGTCTGAGCTGTCAGTGGCTGAAGACGGTGTACAGGAGACAGTGGTCCACTCCTCTGCTCCACAAGGTTGGTCCTGAACCTGGAGTGGTGGTTGTTTGTGAGGATGTCCTTTGTCTTCGTGAGGAGCATCACTTGGTTTGGGTTTCTGTCTCACGACTCTGTGTCCGCTCAGATCGTCGGGATGTTGATGGAGCTGGACGACATGAAAGTTCACTATGAGAGAATGGTCTCAGATCTGCTGCTCTGGATCAGAACCAAGGTAACACACCAGCACCACAGCAACAACTCAACACAACCACAGCAGCAGCTGCGCAGACACTCAGAGGTGGTTGTTGTCGTTGTGACTGCAGATGGTTGAGCTGAACGACAGACGATTCCCAAACTCTCTGAGGGAGATGCAGACTCTGATGGTTTCTTTCAAGACCTACAGGACTGAGGAGAAACCTCC